>NCKU01000085.1:14005-69207 GCA_003675995.1 Dinothrombium tinctorium | reverse complement strand
GAGTAACTAATGAAGAGGAAGATTAAAAAGAAACTTTCAAAACATGCCTCAATTCTGATTTTGACCTTTATTTGGCCATTTCTCGCGAGTGGCAAATATTAAGATCAGATATTGATTATTGTCGAAATTTAATTAACTTAATGCCGAATAGATGTTTTGAAATTATAAGAAAGAATGGTTCTTCATTGCCATATTAAAATCTATAATAAACTCTTGATTTTGATTTTCAATAAGTCGCATTTTGATAAAYTTTAAATCCGAGTGAAAATTTAGTGCTCTATCATATCAGTATAAAAGATTAGATGCAACATATTCTGGCGGTAACTGTAATTTTAGTGAAATTTTGTCTTAAATTTTGACGAAAGCAATTCGTGAAGAAACCAATGAAAACACTGACTTATTCAAAATTTATTTTGCTTCTAAGCTCAAATAATTTCTTGAGCGAATTTTTACTCAATTATTTTTGTTGCTTCTCTGTTCTGATCAATTAAAAAAATGAAAACTTATGCAAAAGTCAACATTCGCAGAATAATCGCTCGACACGAGTGAGAATTTCAAAAGACGCGATTCGCTTCATTTCTATTGATTTTCGTTTAACATGAAAACTGTGAAAAACTACAGCGAAATTGAAGAATGGCACTCATATCGAAATAAAAATCTGCTTCGCTTTTTAAATGTGCGAAAAACTTTTTCAGATAGGGAAAAAGTTAAAGCGAATCCCATTTTTAAAAACGAGCGATCGTTATTTTGCTGGCAAAACGCTTCGTTCAACCTTAAACATCGCATTTCACATTATCAAAATGTGAAAACATTTTTTAAGAGAAAAAAAAGAATTAAAATTTTAGAATATCTGCGTAGATTCAAGCATATCTCTTCGATATTCACTTTTAGCTTTAAGGAGAATATTAACTTTAATAAGGAGAATGTTTATCAGATAATTAGAAAAATGCAAAGCCGCTCGTTTTGTCACGTTCACGCAAAATGCAAACACTTTTTTTTTGATTACTTACGCAAGTTTCGCACCGAAAGATAACTTCAAATGTGTTTTAAAGGCAAAAGCTTCGAAAGCAAAAGAAGAGGTTAACACCAAGTGATTTGCTATTCTGATGCTCACATTGATTCATAAAAAATATTCATGCACAGTTTATTTTCATCTGATTGAACCATAGTTTCCCACATGCTCGATTTATTTATTCTCTACAATTTCGCTGTTGATGACGAGAAACGTTGATAGTTGAACTCGACATTATTATTCTATAATATAAGTAAAACACAATGTTCATGGTTTTTCTCATAATTTTAATTTTACATCATTTGTGAACTCATTTTATTGTTTTGCTTTGCATTGTTTGTATTGTTTGCATTCAGTGTATTAGTTTCTTGACACATAAAGCAAAGAGAAATTACGCGTTCATTTTTTTCATTAAAAAAAGAAAAGCAGCGAAAAGCCTATGCGAAAGTTTTTCCAAGCATTAGTGAAATAAGCGGCACATAATTAATGTTGGAATTGTGTTCTTCGAAGGCACATCACGCGTGAACGCGTGAATGCGTGATTAATTTGTTCTCAGTTAACAAGTGATACGCAAGAAGAATTTTTGCGAAGCATTTTTAAACGCAGTAGCGTACGTTTGAAAATATAGTCTTAAACATTTTTCTTTCTCGCAAGACGATGTTCATTTACATTTTCTTCGCTCCATTTGGGAGTGAGAAGAGTATTACAATGAGTTTTGGCAAATTGAAAAAGTTTTCTTTTGCTTTCAACTTCTCTTGGTAATTATTGCTCTTAACTTGGTTTGAAAATGATGTTTCTTAATTAAGACAACTCAATGCTTTTAATTTTCTTTTTCTCAATCGATATGTAAAGAAGCAGTCATGAGAGATTTGCTAGAAAATAGAGCCATAATAAGTCTATGGGGAATTCATTATAAAATTTATTGCAATTGTTCAATTCTTTAAATTTTGAAGTTATCGATTATATTATCAATAGAAAGCGAAAAAATATTTTTTTAGCATAAAAAATTATTTTATGTCGTAAAAAGCGATCAATTCAATCAACAATCAATTCAACGATTAAAATTTCAAAATTTTTTCAGTTGATTTATTTTAACATTCAAGAAGAATCTAATTTTGTCAATCTTTTATTTTATCAGACGAAAATGCAATTTTATTAGAGATTTCGCCACATTTTAACTTGATAAAAATAAATTTAACACAATTTGAAAAAAAACACGAGGAGATGAAAAGTTGGCTAAACGTGTGTTAGAGAAAGTGTGTAACTCATGTCGAGCTTTTGCAATTTATAAAACTTTGAGCTCAAAATTCAAAATGAATTTGGTTTAATCTTCAACTCAAGAGAAGAGTTTAAATCTGATCTCATTTATACTGACAAGGAATGTACGCGAACTGATACGCGAGTTTCTTAATAAACTATATGTCATTTGAAAGGTCTTAACGAATGTAAGTCACCAGTGAAATATTACGTGCCCATGTGTATATGCACTAGGGCGGTCAATTTTTAAATATTTTCAAGAAAATTTTTTAAATTCATTTTCAACCTTTTCTCAACATAGATTTGTTTAAAAAATGTAAAAATGAATAGAATAAATTTATTTTGATCTTAGGATTGTGTCTATAACATTTGAAATTGCGAATAAATAATTTTTAACAATTATAATCATTACACATAATAAAAAATATGAAGAAAGGCATATGACTGTAAAACAAAAGCCAAAGTGAAATAAATCTTTTATACTCTTTTGGGTAGCTATAAATAATAAGAATTTACAAGACGAACCGTCTCATTATTCAAATTTTTGACTTTTGAAAATTTTACAAATTTTGATATCTACCTGGAAAGATTAATATACGATATTTTAAGCTCAATTTTTAAAAAAATATAAGCATTTAATTATTCATTTGATCAAAAACAACATTTCAAAAGATTTATTATATTCTTTTAATTAGTTTTTAAAAATTGAGCTTAAAATATAGTATATAAATCTTTCCAGGTAGATATCAAAATTTGTAAAAGTGAAGTGAGCTTCTTACACATCTCAACCAATTTTTAACTCACCAAATTTTCTTTCTAAACACTTAAAAATTTGAATTTATTCTCTTGTTGCAATGCTCTTTTTTTAACATTCTTGAGTTTATTATTGTTCATACACCTTGAAAAAACTTTAATTAAAATCTATTGAAGTATCTTTTGTATCTTATTCTTATGATAAATGTTTGTTTGCAAATATTATAAGTGCAACGAGCTTTAGTATGTAAACTTTTCGAGATACGCATCCTCCTTATTCTTATTGTTAGATCATATCTGCTAAAATGTACAAAATTTTTTCACTTTTTCGGACTTTTATTGCAATGAGGTGCTTTTTCTTATCGAATGCTTTACCATGAGAATCATTATTTTGAATTGCTCAGTCAAAAAAAGTTTTTTATTTAATATGAACACATAGAAAAAAAACTTTTTTGCATAAAATAGTACAACAATGCGCTCAGAAAAAAAGTTTGAAATACATAAAACATTTTTGAATAAAAAGAGTTTTTTCTGTCTCTTATACTACATAATTCAATGAATTATGTGTAGCAACAGGATATTTTTAATTCTAAATCGATTTTTAGAATTTAATCGCGCTAGTTTTTACTCTAGAAAATATGCTGAATGCTGACTTTCTCAAAGATTAAGCAAAAAACGAGCTTTTTGCTTAAGTATAAGAAAATTTGTAGCGAAAAAATGTAAAAAATGAATATAAACTGTCGAAAATAATGATTGTGTATGGTTTCGCACTATTCAATTTCGCGAGCGAAAACTTTGAAATAATTTTCTGAAAGCTCTGCTGAAATGCAAATTAGCTAAATATGCAAAAGGCAACAAATGTTTTAACTCATTATTTGTTTTGAAGCCATACTTTTCTTTCTCATTGCTTTTGCTATTTCGAAGATTAGCTTGAATATTGAACAAAATATTCAATAGATCGCACATTTCTTGAAAAATTACAGCGAATCGCGTTAAAGTAAAAGCTAATAGAATCTAAAATTTTAACATTTTTAATTTTTTTCAAATTTTTTAACCTATCGAATGAAAGAATAAATTTTACAACATTCAAGCATAATTTACTTGATTAGTTTTAATTTTTTCATTTCTCTAATTAAAAAAAAACTACGAAAAAGCTTTTTATCTTCTTTTTTAATGACAGAGTGGACAGCAAATTAAATATCAAAAAATGCCCTCAATTTGTATATTTGTAAATATAAAAATTTTAACGAGAAAAATTTTTAAATTTTTTTCTTATAATAAATATTAAATAGTGAAAAATTTGCAGTAAAAAGTCGAAAAACTAGCTTCAGTAAAAATGTGCAAATTTAATCATTACCTTGATTAAAAAATAAAAATTTGCTTAATCTCGAATAAGTTGTTCAGACTTATCTACACCAACTTTCAATTTTGTTATGAGATGAATTGCTTTTAACTTGTGAATATGTGATTATAGTGAAAATTGATTTAAAGTCAAATAAATGAGAAAATATTTTACGAGCAATGAGATTTTTTTCGATGCGAATTTTAAACTTTTTTAAAAATAGCAATCAAAATACTTTTTAAAAATCTAATTTATGCGTAAAAATAATAAAAACAAAAATCAGAAAGAAGTAACAATATTCATTTCACTTTGATTCCATTTGATTAGATAATTAGATCTTCGTTTGTGTATTTTGACGGTTTTACATTTAAAAAATTTTACGAAGCATAAAATAGCTGCAAAATGAAGTTCAAGAGTTGTTCGCAAGCGAATTCTAATGTTGATCGAATGCATTCTTTTGAATTGAATTGTAGTAAATTACATAATTGATTCAATATGTGAGCATGTGAATACATTCAGCTGATGCGAATTTCATCATCGCCAACTTTCAAATTTTAAATTAATTGATGCAAATCAAATTGAGATCAAATGAAAAGAAACACTTTAATCAGTTGGGTTCTCTATTATAAAAATAACTTTAAAAATTTGACAAGTTTATTACATCGAACCTTACGAGTATTTTTTAATAAATGAAGAAAATTTGAAATCCTTTTGTTCATTTTCATTGTTGTCAATCATAAAGAGCCTGACGCTTTCTTAATTCCTCTTCAATTCATGAAAAAGTCGCTTGAAATGAAACTTTTATCATGAAAATGACGAAAACGATAATCATTCACTTTTTTATTCTTAATTTGATTCCTCGTAAACAATAAATCTTAGTTAGAGAAAAATCTTTTTTTTCACCAGCTTCTTCTTATATTAAAGCTTTGCTCGTTTTTTGACTTCTCACTTTTCTTTCTTTCCTCTTTATTTATGATTTTCACTTACTTTTCTTTATTTTAAGCTTGCCGATGCTCAAGTGAAAATCAAATTATCCAACTTTTATTTTAATTAAAATTGAATGAAGTCATTTTGAATGCGTGAAGATTAAGATAGAGAAAACAAGATGAAACTTTGTTTGCTTCAGCAAAGATAATTTACTGTGTTGCCGTCTTCACCATGTTTCAATGAACGTCTTAAGCTGTTTCAATTGTTCTTTGTTTCATTTCGTTATTTGCGAATCTTGTACTCGAGGTTAGCCAAAATTATTCGTTTAGTAATTTATTTATAAGACCGATACGCTGAAAATTCTTTTAAATATGACTTTAAATATGTTAACTCCATAATTAGCAGATTTCAGCGTTTGGCACATCTTCATTGGAATAATGAGCATTTTATTCAAATTTTATGCGAATTTTTTGGAGCATTGCACCTTCTTCCCTTTTGTTTTGCTTTTTATTTGTTCATTCGTTAATTTACGAAGAAACAATTTCTCTACGCTTTTACATTTACTTTAATAGAGTGTACTACCGTTGACAGAAAAAAGTTTCCTACAGCTTAAAGGATGTTTCACTGCATATCACATAACGTCACACAAAAAGTGCATTATTTTAATTTATTTCGAGAGTACTGTTTTAATTCAAAAATAAAATAAAGATAATTCAGGTAATTCAGTTGCAACATTTTTTGAATGTTTTGTAGATCTGAGGTCACTTTTTTCCGACCACTTCCATATTTACGTTGGATTGTTTCCTCTGTTTGCCACCTTTTTAACCACTTTCGCACTGTCACAACAGAAAAACCGACACTACCGAAATATTTCCGATTGATTCATTCTTAGCCTTTTATTCAATAATTTTGATTTTAGTCGTATCTGAACAGTGTGGCATTAATACAAAAACGATTTTAAATGAAACACCGCTTTGAAACCACGTTTTTGTTTAAATAAATCAAAATTAAGCATGTCCAATTAAATGCAGTGAAGTGTTCTTTTAGCTGAAGGAAATTTTTTCCTGACGACGGTAGTACACTTGCAAACCTACGCTTTAGAGTGAGCGTCAAGCTTCATTTGATGAATCGAAATTGCAAAAATAGCGAACATATTGCAAAGCTGAAAATCTATCGAATTTGCCGAGCGAATTTTTAATAACTTTAAGCATTAAGCTCTAATGAAACCATCCGAACAAATGAATCACGATTATTGGCAGAATGTCAAGCCACAAAGATTCCATTAGTATAAGCTGAGCAGAGACAGCATTTACAACAAACAACATAAGTTAAAAATTTCTATGGTTACCGTATTGAAGCTTATCAAACGTTTCTTTCTCAGCCTTTTTCGACCGCTGTGCTTTCACATTTTCGAGTTTAGCGTTTGTAGTTTTTTTGAAAAATGCTCTCAAAAATCAGTTCACTTCGTGTTCGATTAGATTGTGTAATTTAAAATCGACTATTAAATTCTTAGTGTTTAAAATGAATTACAAAACAACAACAAACGATGAATTGATAAATGTAAGTGCTTTGCAAAATTGTTTTCGATATGCTGCGAACAATTATTCAAAAGACGAAATTCTCTTCTCGTCGTTTAGTTTTTAGATGCAATCGAAATTATCGACTGCCGCTAAACGTCCGCATTCATATTCACGATTGCGATTAATGTTTGTAAATGGTTTTTTCTTGTATAATAAATGAATTATTGCCAAATGTCATTTCGACGCCTCCTCTAGTGTTTTGTCAAAAGATATTCGTCTCTGAAAACACAAAAAATTTTTATTCTCGTTATCAAGTTTATTAAACGCCGTTGCAAAGCGAATTGTAGCAAACAACTTTTTTATTCATTTACAAATGAATTTATTCTTCGCCCCGCCATTGGCGCTTTGACTTCGAATGGTTAACAACGCTGTTTGGTTGTTTTAGTCAACTAAACACAAAATCAAACACACTGTCAGAATGTTGATTTTCTTATGGCTTTTGTGAAGTTTACTTTTTTTCTTTGCGTCATTATTATTGCTCGAAGTCAACACTTAAATTCGATTTAATTTTTTTTCTCTCTCTCTTTCAAACAACTATTATATTCATGTTTTCCTTATTCATCAAGCTTGAATTACATTGTTCAAAACATTGTCACGTTAGAGATTATTTGTTCTAAATTGTGGCTATTCTTAAAATTGTCTCTCGAATTTCCTTTCTCAATCGCGAATCTAATTTTCATTTTACATCTTTTACTCGCTTTTGCCCGCTTTAAAACAAAGCGAAAACTGTTTTCATTGCTATAAGAAGCCATTTTTAATTAACTTTACTTTCTTCAAGTGTTTCTCTTTCAACACTGAAACATTACCAAGTTGAATTTCAATCTCATTCTTACGTCGCCGCGAATCATTAATTACCTGCTATTACGGTTGTTGTATGGAAATTAAATGAATGGATTCTATTGAAGGTTGCTATATTTAATGTATGCTATACTTGAACGTCACGGCAAAAAAATGAGGTCATTTTCTCTTCGAATAAGATCGATCGATATTTTAGAAAAAAAGACCAAAAAAAAAATTGTCGAACATAGAAAATTCGCAAAAAATTAGATGCGTGTTGACATTACAATTAGACGCATTGTTTTTCACTGTTCGTGTATTTTCAATAAAATCGGCCAATTTGCATTAATTTAATCTCGCTGACTGCTCGCTCTCTTCTCTCTTTACTCCACTTTAAAAGCAAAAGCTTGTTATTTTAGCGCGAGAAAGAGAAGAAGAAGAAGAAAGCTTTTCGCCAAATAAAATACATTTTAAGACTGAAGAAAAAAACTGAAAAGAAGTTTTCGCGAAGGAAGCGAAAAATAAAATCTCTGACATATTTAAGGAAGAAACAAACGCTTTTTTGATCGAAAAACCCACTAGAAAATAGCTTTTTGATTGTTCTCGGCCTTGTCAGCAGTTATATATTGTTTATACAGTAAAAAGTAATACTAATTATCAGCCTAGATCAATTTTTTTTTTAAACTTGCGACCAATATCGACCATATTTTTTAACTAAGCCAGCGAGCGATGAAGGCGCACAATTAATGATTTTACTCATAAGTCGATTGCAATTATCGAAAAAGTGTGGTAATAGCGCGCATAGAATAACGCCGTGACACTTTTCTTGGCATGTGGTTTTGTTTGTGACGAAATTGTTTCATTTTTCAATTTTATTAAGATTAAGTATCTTGAATTTCTTAAATTATCCAACGATAAAAAATTGGAGTTGCTTTTATAATGGAGTAAACAGTCAAAAAATGAACTGCGTGCTTGAGAGTATATTTAAAATTTTGAAAGCTCATAATTTAAAAATTTTGCTCTCGTCGTAAGTTTAGATCGAAATACTGCATATAAAATATTAAGATTAAGAGCAACAAATCATCATTTGAAACTATGCTAAAGTCATCTTTTCGGTCTATTGAGTTGTACCAAAATAAGTGCGCTTATAGCATAGTTGCTTATACGTTAAATTCAATCTAGTGATGCTGACAAATTGTGCTCTCAAGCAAGCATTTTGGACGAAAATTTAGCTCTCGACGACAAAAATTTTGTGATTTAAGCAAATGAGCCGTCAAAAACATTTGTGTTCTAAAAATTCAAACAAAACAAAGATAATTTAATATATTTCACGTAAGAGCTACATTTTCACAAATTATTGAAAACAAAGCATACCAATCGGATTCCGCGTTAGCTGTAGACTATAATCGAATCTTAAGGAGACGAATGTTATTGTGATATTAAATAAAATCACTTCGTTTGATTTGAATCTAACGCTAGCTTACAATTCATCTCAAAACTTTCTGAATATTAAGCCAATAATTGTTTACGAAACTTTCCGGCAATATAAGAAAATTCAAATTTAGCCGAATCCAAGTCATTTCAAAACATTTACTTTTAAAAAATCAAAGAGTTTTCATACATCCTGAAAATAAAAAATCCGAGCGTGAAAATGAATTGCTTTTGAATGTTTTAAAATACTGATTTTGAATCGAATTCAATTTGGTTTTAAAATTGATATCATTTGACATAATAAAAATTGTTACAAGCTTGAATGCTGCTCTAAATTTAATAGCACTTGTAACTTATGGCTAAAATTTATTCTGCCTTGAGCGCAATACATAAAAAATCGATAAAAGAAATAATGTGTGTTGATGCACTGAATTTTCAATTTGATTTGATATTATATTTGTGGAACCTTTTTCAAGTGAAAAATTTCATTTTTTTGCTAAAATGGCCGAATAAAGTTGAAAATATAAAATAATGCTGTAAACGTCTCGAGTGTCTATGTAAAAGCATCGAGTACTTGCAAGCTTCGCATCGATTTCTGACTTTATACGAGATTTGTCTGACATTATTACAGAAGCGAAAATGAAGTAAATGTATTCAATTTTTAATTGAATTTCTTTTTCTTGTTATATGTGACTTTACAAAATAATTGAAATGTTCAATTACATTCTTTGCAATTCTAAAATTTCATAGTCGTTGTAAATTTAATCTTTTTCTCTCGTTTGTCATATTTCAAAGAAATTTTTAATAATGAAAAAAAAATTGCTCAAAAATAAGTTTATAGGCTGCTCAAAACTAAAAATTTAAAATTATTTTGCGATTTTTACTCAGTTTATCTGTGCTTCATTGTTTTTGGTGCAATTAAAATACATCATTTTCGATGCAAGAATTTTATGCTTATTTTTGTACACGTAGAATAATAGAATTCAGAAAATAAAAGTATTTGGACAAGAAAAGTAAAATTCAACCATAAAGCTGCGTTTACTGCAGTGTTCACTTTTCTTGACTAGAGCACGTTTTTAATTGTTTAAAATGCGCTAAAACTTGTGTAATTTTCTTTTTATCATCTTTTCTATCCATAAGGTTGCCTGCAAACTAATCATTTTTGGTACTGTGACTGCCAAAAATTAAATTAATCTCCATTCTAAACTTGTTTATTTCAATAATAAATACTTGAATGAGTAAACAATTTTCATAACAATTCAGCAAAAGTCCATAAAAAAATTTATTTCATTTTGATGATTTATAGAAAATGTAAAATTTGTACTAAATTTCATTTTGGGTTGCGTTTCAAATACAATAATTAATCGAACATTCAAAAGAGTGAAGAACAAAAGCGAATATTCGATTTCAAAATCGATCAAGTGTTTGAAGAACGCTAGGCATTCAACATGTTCTAAATTTCTTAAATTAGCTTTTATAAGATATGAGTAAGAATAATAATGAAGCAAAATAATAAAATAAACTAACAACTTCTTTTACAATATTAAATTTGCAATCATTATTCGAGGCGAAATCTTGATTTATACGGTAAACGCTTGCAGCCACAAAATTGCAAATAAGAACAGCTTTATACACTGCAAAACACAAGCTAATCAAGTGTTAGACATCGACAAAGGTAGCAGAAATCAGTACATAAAACGCTTTGATAAATGAAAAAAAAAACTCTTGGCTGATACCAAAGCTGCGAGCTCTGCGAGTAATTAACTTACAGTATTATGTCGCATGCAATTAACAGCAAAGCTTTTTATCGAAATTGTCATTCTCATTTAATGACTTTACTCGCCTTTTTTGAATCAATCCGTTGAATCTTCCACAAGCTTTGTGCTTTTCTTACAATCAATTCCTTAGAATTTCATCGTTTTGTTTATTCGATTTGCTATTATTGCGACGGACGGACACAAAAGTAGAAAAACTCGCAACTTTTTAATGCTTATTGCATTAAAATATTTTTCAAAAAACCTAAAAATTGTTTTTTTCGTGATTTTGCAGCCAGATAAACTTTATTCTAAGAGTACTTGAAATGATACATGATAATTTCATTAGAATCAAAATATAAAACAACGATGAAGTTATTATTTCTAAAAGCGTCATGAGATTTCTAAATTACAATTCGCTCATTTTCAAACTTGTAACATCAAGAAATTCAAGGAAAATTTGATTAAGAAATTTAAGTCGAAGAAATTTAATTATGAATAATTCTACATAACTTGCAAATCAGATTAAGTTCTTAGCATTCTTGTAGAGTCTAAGTAAAAAAAAAATTGATCGAACTATTTAATTAAATTTTTATTTTTATTTATTTCATTAAATGAAACAATTGAATGGATTGTAAAGATTGGGTGTAACTAACGATCTAAATAAACTGAATAAACTTTCTCTTATTAAATAAATTCATTCAGAAAAAAGAAAGTAAATATTGTATTAAAAATTCTTATTTTGACCGAATAATAATTGAATTCATTTATTTCATGAGGGCTTATTGTTAAAATGCTGTTACAAAAGCGCTTATGTAAAAAAATGCATTCAATTCTAGTTTAAAAACCACGTCATTTATCAATTTTTGCAATATTATGAAAAGTTATATTCAACAATAATAAACGATTCGCGATGTCCCTTTTGCAATAAATAAATTCAATTATTATAATTATAAGTCATTATTATGAGGCTTTTGTAAAAAAAAAATTGCAAAGTTTTTTATTCATGTTGAAAAATTTTTAAATTTTTTATCTACTAAATTATTAACAATTCAATTTATTTGACATTTTACTGCCTTATAATAATTTTTGTATTTACAATTAAATTTATAAGAAAGTTATTATTAACACAGTACGCGAATAGATTAAGTCAGGTAATAAGTTTAATTCCAGGCAGATAATTCGCTTTTATAAGTTTAATCTTTTGCATTGCACGATATTTTCCTTCACGCAATTTTCATTGTGACATTTGTATAAATTTTTTACATATTCATCGATTGCTAGAAACTATTTTAGCAAGAAAAAAATCTCGATCAATTCTCTTTATTGTTCTTACTCTTTTTGAATCAATTATAACGATTTTTATGAATTAAATAAAAAATTTTCATAATTCCACTTTATAAAATTGGAACTCAACACAAACGTCACAGTCTAAATTGTGTCGATCTCTTTTTCATACGCTATTAAATTCTTTATTTGTATTTCGCTTTAAATTTCGATCATATTCTAGCTCTACACTGTGCAATATTCGATTTTGAGTGAAAGTTTTCTCGAGAATTTGCGTTTAGAAGAGTTTTTCTAAAAAAAAAATCTACTGAAGCCCAATTATAAATTCTTCGACCATTCAATTCTTAGAAAAGTGCAAAGAATGTTTAGAATAAGAAAAAACTAATTTTATGTTTGAAAATTCGATATAAGATGCTTGAATTTCAAAAATGTTGAGTTATAAATTCAATCGTTTGAATTCAATTGCATAAAGGATTTCATTTTATCTTCTTTGTATTTAGGTTCGAAATTTGATTTCCTTTTAGCACATAATGCTTTTATCGATTATCTCTGAAAAGATTCTTTGTGGCGTAAGTAACAGTGTAGAACAAAATTAATGATCACGCGATCGTTCCATTTGAGTTTCATCGAAACTCTTCGTCCATCGTTGCATTTACTTACGCAACGCATGAAACTGCATATTCATGAAATTGTAAAGAAACTGCTTTTCACACAATTAACAAATATTTTTTCTCTTCAATCTTAAAACGATTGTAGAAGAAACGTACTTAGAGAAAATAGAGTTTTACCGTGCCTATCTTATCCACTTAACATGCAAGATGCGCACGATCATCGTGCGAGTTTCGTGCTTCAGCCATCACGTTCATGTCACGATGGCACGAAAGGCACAATGACTAAAACACATACGAAATCAAAAATACGAAGACGCAAAAAAGCGAATGTTTCTCTAATTTATTATAACATCCGTTGATAGAAGATGCAGTATTAAGCCATTTAAAGCAAATCTCTTTTCATTCTTTCTAACTACGATTTACTAACAACAAGTCAGTTTTGTAAGCATTTTTTCTACCTTCACCACAATTTCAAGAATATGCTTAATTTGCTGACTTATATGTCCACTTAAATGGCTTAAAAATCTTATCACATCTACAGCTCAAACCCTTAGATTTGTTTTATCGGCACACACTTTCCAAATGTATTCACATGGTAAACATTTACCCTTAAAACGAGGTTTTATTGCAAAATCGCCTATTCAGACGTTTATATAATTCTTTATTTCATTGATAGTGATAAAAAAGCTTTTAACTTTAAAACTTTCACCACTTTCTCGAATTTAGTTGACATTCTGATGTAAGCTTCAATAATTTTGTATAAAGTTTTTCGCCTGTTGCATAATGAATATGCTATTGAAATATTTTGAAAGCACGTTAAACAAAATCTTTTAGATTTAAGCATTTTAATGCGATATTTTGCTCAAAACTTTGATAATTTTTTTCGAATATTTTTAGTTTTTTTAAAAACGCAATAATAACATAGAGTAAATTTTTATCTTTTCTCAGCAAAATAAGCAATTTAAACTCAACATTTTTCGTTCCTAATATCAAATAAGCTCAGGCTAAATACGTTTGTCGAATATAATGGAAACAAAAGTTCAATTTTAGAACATTTTGAAAATAATGTTTTCGAAGCTCACGTCTTAGCGATCGTATTTTATAGCAAAATTACACCTTTTTTATACGGCTGTTTACAACTAGTGATCACGAACGAAAATCGATGCTCTTTATCATTTTGAAGTGTTTCTTTTTTTTTTGTTCAGAAAAAAATCGATAACTAATTCTGATTCAATGATATTCGATAATTCGGTTTTCTTCTCAGTGGCAAATACAAACACAGACAGATAATATCTTTATTGCCAAGTATTTGTGCGAACATCATTCACAGCGGCATCGACGCGAGTTAACGCAACTCATTAATATCATTTAACCCACCTTTTCTTCTGATTGATGGAGAAAAGAGCATTTATCGACCATTTTTAACGTTTTCGTTTCATCTTTATAAATGCGAAAGCGAAATAAAAATTCCTTATACTCAAATTAATGCGTTTTCATTTATCCATTTTTTTTCATCCGCATTCAAACAGCGATGCAAAAATTCCTTCTTCGCGAAGAATGCAAATACTCGAGTTTCAAAAGCGTCGCTTTAGCTTTTTTCGTCTCGCATTTTGAATGTAACGTTTTTGAAAAATTTAATTTATTCGCAAGCGTCAAAATAGTTTCGCAAACGAAAATTTGTATTCAATGTAAGAGAAAATTTTCCTGCGAGCAGAGCGTTAAACATTTCATTTTGATATACAAGCAGATGTCTACAAAATTAAATTTGATGTTAGCTTTCGCGATGTGAGAAAAGTTTTTTCGCTTATTCATTTTTCTTCTTTCTCCGGCATCAAAATTATGAAATATTTGATTATCTTGTCTAAAATTGATATTTAGCGCTTGTCGTACACGTGTTAAAAATTTAACGAGAATTCATTTCGCTTTTTTTATATTTCAGATCAAAATAAATCGAAGGCATCTATCGTAGAATTTACTCGCGTAAGGATCGTCTCGATTGCGTGTGCGAAGTCTGGCGACGATGGAACCGGACGCAAACGCTAAAGCACCGATGTTGGGAAAAGGTGGGGCACCCATAAGCAGTAGCCACGGCGGCAATGGCGTTCAGACTACGGTCAGGATGATGACTCCACCGCGTTCGTTTTTGGGCACGGTACGTTTACTTGTCAATCAAACACAAAAATGTGCATAGAGATGGCTAAATACAAGCAAAACATTTCTTATCGTGTGGAAAATTTTACATTAGAATTAGAAGAAGATTTGCAGTTAGTAGGCGAAAATTTTTCGAGTGAAAGCAAACAAAGTTTAGCATTAATAGCAAAATTTGGCGCTTTTACAACAGACATAATTTGATTTTTAAAGAACATAAACTAATCTTTCTTAGACATTGATAAATACTTTTCTCACAGCTCTCTCTCGTCGAAAAATTTGCATTAAATTCTTGTGCAAGTTCAGTTTGTACTACGATATGCAAAGTTAAATTGCGCAAAATTTTCAAAGAGAAACTTTTTTTTCTAAACAAAGCAGTGCAGCATTTATTTATGTATTAAACAAAGTTAAAACAAAGCTATTCATATTCACAATGCTTTTAAAAGTGTTTTTATTTAAGATAAATCCGAAGTTATAATAAAATTTCAGAAAGAATCTTAAAAATCATTTGACAATCTTTCGCTTCTAGCATCTCTTGTCCATTAAACGCAATAAAATTCTACAATTTTTATCTTTATTTTAGATCGCTCACTCGATGAAAGAGAACGCGTTGCTTATGTTCACTATAATCGGCGTGGTTTTAGGCATAGTAATCGGCTGCGTAATGCGATACGCCGAATTTTCATCAGGAACCATTACACTCATTTCATTCCCGGGCGAAATATTAATGCGAATGCTTAAAATGTTAATTCTTCCTCTAATTATATCTTCACTGATCGCAGGATTGGCGCAACTCGACGCTAAAGTTTGTGAACATTTTTTTTAAATTCACAATTTTCATTGTTTAAAAAAATATTTTCACAACTTGCCATCAAAAAATGAATTTCGAATCACCTCAATCGCTTAACGCCATCTATCGTTGGTGATTATAATTAAAATAAGTTGAGTTATTCGTTCTGGGTAGATAATTCAATTATTTTGAATTAGTTTAAATGCGCTCGAAAATAGGCGTTTCAAAGTGAATTAAACATTCATTTTTATATGAGAAATCAATTTTACTCTTAAAAACCTCTAATTCAATATATCAAGAGCAAAAGCTAATTTTAGAAGTAGAAAAAGTTAAAATGTTGATTCTAGAAAGAAAAATAATTCAAATTGAAATGCAAAATTAGCTGTTAAAAGATGATTTTTAACGATCAAACTAATCATATAGAAATAAATGTTAAAAATGACAAAACAAGTGAACTTCTCTAGACATAAAAAGTAAAATTTTGACAGTATTTGATCTAACTATTGCGTGTCAAGAGTGGTACTGCTGCGAATTGTTTCTTTTCTTGATCGGTGCTTTGCTTTGAGTGAAACTTTTTTTTTTGCTCATACGAGTACGTTAACCAAATTATAAACTGAAAATGTTTTTTTTTCGGCTCAAAAGTAAAGCAAATTTCCGCTGCATCTCGTTGATTAACAAATTTAAATTTATATTTAAAAGAAATCAAGACTAGGAGAATTTTTTGAAGAAAAGAATGTTTTTTATCATTATGAAGCGAAATTTAATGCAATAAAAATGAAAAATTTTTATGTTAGAAAAAAAATTAATTTTAGGCTTCAAAATTTGAAAAATGAAAAATTTTTAATCATAGAAATGTAATAACATGAGAATTTTTTTTTGTGATTTTCTCTTTATTTATGCCAAAAAGCGCTAAAAACAGAATCGATTGTGAATAGCAAGACATCAAATGTTTTTACTAAAAAATTTGCTAACTATCAATGAATCGAACATATAAAATTAAACATTTCACATTATTTACTCTGGCCGGCAGAGTTAAATGTTGCAGTGAAAGCAGCGTTTTGTTGATTTTTGACTTTTCTTCTATAGATTGTTTAATTAGTTTGTGCATTGCATCAAAGCACAATTAAAAAAGTTAATACGAAAAGCTATTAGATTCACTAGTTTCATTTTATGCTTGTGCAATCCTAAATAAATATTTTTTACTTAGAAATTTGATTTTACGCATTTTAAACAAGAAGTAGCTTTTTTATGTCAAAATAATTTTTTTCCATTTCTAATGATTACTATCTACATTTTAAAAATGGTACGAAAAAGATCACTAAAAGCGTTGTAATCAAGTCCGTTTTAATTTTCGAATCCATTCATTTCTCTAGCAAATTGCTTTACTCGTTTGTTGATTGAACATATTTGTTTTGTTTTGCAATAGATTTTACAAAGAGCACAAAGGATATTTTCACCAAATTTACATGTCTTAAGTTTATTATCATTTGAAAATGAGACAAATTAAAAACAAAGCTAAAACATTTCACGTCGAAAAAACGAGCAACTAGCGGCTAAATTCTCAATTCCTCTTTTGTGACATACGAGACGCCGAACGCATAAACAAAATCCACGTGTAGTTGCCAATGTTTCCAAAAAACACTGTAGACAGTTGTGCATATTTCACAAATGATTAAACTGAAAAATTTCAAAAGCAGAATATGTTCATGCAAACTGTAATTACGCATTGCTTTTAAATTGAAATCAAACTAAAACTTGGTAACTATTGATTGACTTTTATTCACTTGAATATTTTATTTGCGATAAAGTTTTTATTTCACAACTTAATTCTGCGTTTTCAGACTTTTTTCATCTCTAGACAAAAATCTTTATTTTTGACCAAAAATTTTGTTGTCGAAAGATGACTAAACAAGATGGTCATATAACTCGCAATCTAAGCAGAATATTAAAAAAATTAAGTTTTTTAGGGTCTTAAAGTTGAAAAATCGCTAAAAATCAAGCGATTTGGATGATTAATATAAAAAATGGCCCCTTTTCGATGAAAAAATCGGTGCCAAGATGCTCAAATTTCGCTATCATCTTTCATCAGAAAAGTTCGATCACCGATCCGAAAATCGTATTTTAAATTAAAAAACAAAAACAAATTTATTTTCTCTAATTTAGGAAATTAAAGTATTCAACGATGCAAACTGTGAAAATATTTTTTTCTTTCTTAAATAATGAAAAGAAGTTTTTTCTTTTCTAAATTATCGAATAAAGTGAATATTCTTCTCTCAAATAGTCAAGCGGTAAAATGGGTAGTCGAGCTGTTATTTACTACATCGTGACTACAGTTCTCGCCGCTGTTTTGGGTATTATTCTGGTCTGTATCATTCATCCTGGAAGCACATCAATTAAGAAAGATAATTTTGATCGTGAGTATTGCTCGATTTGATTTAATTTGAATAATTTTTTTATTAATAATAATCATACATAAACTAGAAAAGAAGAATTTCACGAAGTTTTCAGCATAAACAATAAACTTAAAAAAACAAATTCATAGTGTGCAATCACGGAAGAGGTTTTAATAGCGAATTTCAATTTGAAAAGTTCGGATTATTTTCAAGTTTGAAAAAAATTAATTTGAATATTAATTTTAATTTTTTTTCTTCTTTTTTGAAACCACGAAGAAAATTGTCATATTTTCATATTAAATACATTTTTTCAAAAATTTGTTAGCCGAACATTTCCTGTTCATTCATCTGTCAAAGGCAATTTTTTTTTCTTTATTTGCTCTGCTGCCTTCAGGTATAGGAAGGATTTTTTTGTTATTGTCCATCAAAAAACTCAAAATTTTTTAAGAGCTGATCATTCGATAAATTTTTGAGTAATTCAAGCAAATCTCGAGTGATAGCGGATTAATTGAAATTTATTTATGATTAATTACGGCGTCACTTATTAAGAAAAAGATGTGCTAGAAAATAATTTTCGAGGATTTTATTGCAAATAAAATGAATTTTTAATTAGTATTAAGTCACAATTTTGCATTGTAAATTATGTATTACAAAACAAGAAGCGATGAATTTTTTTAACACTTTAATTGTCGAATATTCACAAAGAATCGCTACAAAAATAAGTGAAAACGTTTCTCACAATCGCAAGAAAATTTAAAATTTTATTTTTAATAATTTAATTCAGACGTTATCGTCGAGTTAGAAGATTTTATAAAAAAAATTAAAACATCATAATTATTAATTAATTACTTATGATGTGATGTTTTATCGATAAGAACAAACTTTTCTTGTCAGCTTCATTCTCATTTATGAGTAAATTTACGAGTTAATTAGAAAATTTTTCCTTATCTCGTTCTTCATTTATTTTTTTAAATTTATATAAATGCAAAATTCTTCAGTTGTTCTTATTTAAAACTATTTCAAAAAGAAATTATGAACAAATTAAATTTCTTTTTCTCAAGCTTTGGATATCAGCAAAAGATGTCATTGAATTTATGTTACAACGTTTGCAATTATTTTGTTTATTTGTTGAGTGCAAAATTAAGATTTTTCCTACGCTGCAGACAGAAAAATATGTCTACGATTTATGTGGGAAAAATGTTTACATACTTAGGTCACGAATGACAATGACAAATAATAAAAAAGCAACGCAATATAAGCATAAACTACACAAAGCATATTATGGTTGCGTCGTAAATGCATAAATAAACTCGTATTTACATTAAATTACGCATTACACAGATTTGATAAGATTCTTCTTCTTTTTATTCAATCAACAGGGTCCGAACAGAAGAATGTTTCCACACAAGATGCTTTTATGGATTTATTACTGAATATGTTTCCTGAAAATTTAATGCAAGCTTGCTTTCAACAGCAAGAAACGGCGTACAGAAATGAAACTCGACCGTTAACGAGTAGGTGCCGACTTTTTTCACTATTTTCATCTTTCTCATTGTTTTCAATGCTCGTTGTTCACTCGATTTATTTGCGCTTAAAATAATCGCTTAACTAGTAGTAATAATAATAAAACAGGAGAATTTGCTGAATTGCAGCTTGCTTCTTGAAACTGGTGTGCACAACAACAATAACAACAACATCGAATTGATGTTTTTTTTTTATTTATAAAAATTTTTCTCGAAATCGAGAAATTGTTTTAGACGCTCTTATCTTATCGCAAACAATTTTTTTCTATTACAATTCAGTTATTTTCTCGCAAATTCAATGAAATCAAGATTCGAAAACAGTCGTTGTATAAAAACTAGACTCAGACAAACTGTCGTTGGAATTTAGGGTAAGGGTCTGTAAAGTTTAAAATAAAATTTTTATTTTGCGTTTTTTTTCGCAAATGAAACCAAGTGAAAATGGATTTATTATTGCATTTCATTCGTTTCGCTTCGAGCGAATTAAAATTCATTTACAAATTAACAATCGACAAATTTTTGACAAATATTCTAATCGCGTTGATTAACACTAATAAGAAAGAAAAAGAGAAAAATTAAGCTTAATTAAAGTTAATTTTCGACGTCATTAAAATGCGTTAAGTAAGCGAGTTTAAATTTTATAATTTTTTCTTTTCGACTAAGAGAAAACTCGAAGATTAGCAAAGCAAAAGCGAACAAACACGCTTAATTTAATGCAATTAAACACGCTTCGAAGTAATCAGTTAATTCGCTGAAAATTTTTCAGATCACGCTGATGAGTTTTCTTCAATCGACGAAATTCATTGCGCGTTAAAATTGAATATTTTAAAATGTGTACAAAATTCGACGCTATTTGTGGATATATTCACGAAAACGAGCGTAAAACTTACAAATCGCTTTTATCAATTTTTAAAAAATTCAGTTACGAAACGTTTTCTAAAGTTTTAAGAAATTGAATTATGAATGCTGTTCGAGAACGCTGTTCGCACCATTAAGTTAACGAATTCATTTAAAATTGATGCTGTAGTTTAGTTGAGAAGAAACATGTTCAATAGTAGTGAAAAAAAACTTTGCAAGTAGCAAAAAATCAAAGATTTGAAATTTTAAATATTTTATCCATAACGTAACTAAAGATTTTTTTGGAAACTTTCATAAAATTGAGGAAGAAAAAATTGAAAAAATGAATTGAATTGAAAAGAAAAGAAAATAAAAGAAACAACTTTTCGCTTTTCATTTCAGCCACAAATGTGCTTACTTCGACGGCTTTTAATTGAATTTGTAAATCTTATAATCTCTTATTTTCTAACCTGCTACCAAATTAAATGCTCTTTATCATTATTTATAGTTGATTTGATTTATTCATTTATCAAGTTTTAAGTTTCACTGCTTACGCTTTTGTAACTTATCATTTCATTAATTTAACACTGACAAGCTCTAACTAGTTAATTTATAAATAACCAGTTCACAAAAATTTTTTACTTTTTGTACTTGTGTAGAGAGAGAAAAGTTTCATATTTATAAAGCTAAGATAACTGCGAAATGAAATTTTTCTGTCCATCGCAAATTCGTCAAAAATTTAGTCCGCTGCTGATGAAATTTAAAGGGTCGCAATAATGCAACAAAAGATGATGTAATTCAAAACTTTGATTGCACCGAGGCACTTGAAAATGTTTTGAGGTCGCATATATAATGGTGAAAGTGTGCAGATTATTGAAAGAAAAAATTTTTTATACGCTAATATAAATTGCTTAGGGAGTGATCAAAATTTAAACTTTTTTTTTGCAAATAAAATCCTTAAAATTTCAAAAGTGAAACACAAAATTTGAGAGAGAAAGAAGAAAGAAAGAAAAACTTTTACGATTATTTTGCTTTTCAATTTAAGATTAATAAGTCAATTAAACATGTTAATAAATATTAATTTAATCACATAAAGTTGTTTTGAAAGAAAGAAAGTATTATGATTTAATTATACATCATGTTTATCTAAGTTTTTGATAGTTTTCATCAAAATTTAACATAAATTTAATCTTTTTTTATCTGTCAAACTAAATACTAAAATTATTTCACTTGTTTTTTCACAATTTAAATTAATTGAAATTTTGAATTAAGTTTTGAATGAAAAAAAAAACTGAAAATGACGAAATTAAATTTTGATGAAAGTTTTGAAATTAAGAATAAATCTAACATTCGACTTCAAATGTACTCATCTTTAAGTGGATGATGTAGGAAGCAAGATGAGACTTTTATCTATGCAATTTAAGTTTATACATTGTATCAAAATATCAAAGAAATTGATGCGCTGATTAAAAACCAGAAATGAAAATGACTTAAAAACATAAACACTGCACTTAATTTACACTTTAAAGCTATTTAAACGGAAAATTTCTTTGTTCTTTTAATGATTCGCTTTGTATTTTCTCATTAAAAGATTGTAAGAAAATTTTGACAACATAAGTGCTTTTCCTTTTTTTTTCAGATTCGTACTTTTGAAGTCGAATGCTAGAGATGTTCTATCGTTACTCAATGATATTCAAAGCAAACAAAAACAATTTAACTTTGAATGACAAGTTGAAAATTGTTAAGTTTATACATAATAAATACGCTATCGCATTAAGCTATAAAAATTGAAGCAAATTTTTAATTCCAATCAATTCAATTTCAATATTAATTACTGATGATGTATATGAAATTAAGCATACAGCTTCATTCAAATTAATTTGCTATCCGCGCTATTCAAAACTGGCTTTTTCAATGTATTTTGCTGATGCTGTAAGATAGAAAATTAATTCAAATGAAATCGCAAGTTGCAAGTGCACAATCGGAAATAAAAATTTTAAACATAATAAATTCGGATGCTAAAAAAGCGCGCGTTGCCGTGGAAACATCCAACTTTTTGCTACTCACTGTACATTTAAGCAACTGATCATAACTAAATAAAATTTCCTATTTCTCGAAGTAATCGTTCGCTTGAAATTTTCATCTATATGTAAACGTAAAAATGATTTATAATTTTGGTATTTAAATAAATAAATTTTCAAAAAAAAATCAAATGAAAAAATAACTTCGCCCACGAAATAATCGCTCAGGTCTTGAGGTCTTTCGAAAAATAAACGCCCAGGGCGATTATTTTGAGAAATGCGGTAATAAGTGAAAAAAAATTCTTATTAAATGATTGAAAGCTTGACATTAATTCGTTTTTATTAAAATTCACATTGAATGAGTTTAAAACAAATTTGATAAAATCAAATATTTTCTATTTGAAAAAAGTTGATTTCTTAGTAAAATTTTAATTCAATAAATAACATAGCAAGTTATAAGAAAATTCCAAAATATCGAGTTCAATTAGCGATTATATATAAACAATTTATCATTGCCGAATCATAAAAACAAGGATAATCTTTAAATTATCAGGAGAAATTATCTAAAATTTTCTTAATTGTTTATTATTTGGCCAAATTCAATAAGCATTTATGGAAAGTTAAAGATAAAATAAAAATTATAAGACAATATGATTTTGTTTTTATTAATATTCAAAATAATTAATTCTTTAACGTATTTTAAATTCTAAAATTATTCTCTTCTTAAGAATTAGATGCTTAGAGTAATTTTTTATAACAATAAACACTTTATATCGAGCGCATGTTTTTACAAAATTAATTAAAGTGATTTTGACTTTTAAAGAATTATTGAAAGCTCTTGGACTTTAAAGCAAACTTGCATATAAATTAGATCAATTGCACAATTGTTTCAGTTTTTCTGATTCGATTATCATTTATTATTTGTTATATCGCTTCAGGTTTCAAAGCTTCAAAGTTTATCAAATTTAATGTTAATTATTTGAGAGAACTTGTTGATAATTTTTTAATCAATTTTTTATTTGATAATTCTTTTACTTTTAAATATAAAACTAATCATTTGAAACTTTTTTTGCTTTCGAAAAGGTTGAAGGGTCTGAAAAGGTGAAAAGGTTCATTTTGATAATCTTTTGAAATGTTCAATTCGTTATTTAAATCATTAATTTGACTCCAATAAAAAATTGTTTTTTGGAGAATTTTTAAATGATGAACGTGAGAAAATGAATTTTACTCACTCACTCAATTTTTACAATCTCAAAACATTCACCTATATAAAAGTTTTCATTTCAAATTTTATGCTCAACTATTTGTGAGCCCATAATTTGAATCATCGCGAAATTTTCAAATAATTTGAATAGCTCCAAATAAGTAAAACCTAACAGAACGAGTGCAATTTACTTTAACTAAGTCAACGATTATTCGTTGGACTTTAGAAATGCACTTGAAGTATACTATCAAATGTTAACTTCGTTGACTTTGCTCCATATCATCGAGTTATGCATTTTTGAGACACTCAATAGGTTTGTACCTCTTAAGTGCTGAAAGTAAACGATATGTCTTACCTTTGATGAGTGTATTGCACTTTAATCACTTTCGGTAAATCGCTCTGTGTGCTACTCACATGTTTTGGGAAAAGACGAGAAGTCAGTACAAATTATAATTTCTGAAGAAGTTTGTTGTAGCAATCGAGAATTCACAATTTTGAAATGAAAAGTTTATTTATTATAAAATGGCTTCGTTGAAAAATTTTTTAATTTTAACATCATTTCTGCCACTCCACACAATGATCTCCACAAATTTTTCCAATACTAACAAACGAAACTTCTAAGGCTCCATTCATCAAAATTGTGAAATTTATTTTTCCTTTAATTCAATACAATCGCGAATAAAATCGAATTAAAATTTTGAATGTTAGAATAAATATTTTTACTTAAGTGCCATAAACATTGAAAGCTCGGTGGAGCAATTATGCATCCTCCGTGGCTCAAACGAATAAATGAATGAATAAGTTCGCTAATCTTTTTTTGATAAGATAATAGCTTGTAAACATCTTGTTGATGTTAATCTGAGTTTGCTTCGTTTAAACCCTTCCTGTTTTATAATTTTTTCTATTAATGCCCATATCATTATCAGCTATTTTCAAATGTGTAAAATAGTAAATAAATCATCGTTAAATAGATCTTTCATCGCTTTTAATTCGCGTGATGGTTTGAATTAAATTTCATGAGCTCTAAGTTAATTTCTTGTTGCTGCCACTTCAGCGGAAGTCCGTTTAAAAGACGGTTTCGCAAAGCGACAAAAACAAATGTTAGACATATTCATATCAGAAATGAAAATTGCTCAAAATATAAAACATTGCAAACCTCATTCGCAAAAAATAAGCATGAGAAAAAGAAGCGAACAAACTAACGTGACAAAACAAAAATTTGGAACGTGAAAAATGGTTTTTTTTTTGCTAAAATAATTGCTTAAATACTTAGACACATTTTAATACGCTATAAAAGAAAAGTGTCTGTCTTAAAAGTGTTTTCCTATTTCTACAAAACGAGCCGAACTCACGAAAAATGCAAATTGCAAACATATAAAATCAAAATTGTGTCTACAACTGCACATGTTTCAAGAATTAGCGAAGAAAAAAAACTTTAAATTTCTTAGAACTTATTTTATTAAACTGTTATTCAAATTTTTTAAAGTTAAAACTAACAAATTTTGATTACGATTAACCATACTTATTTGAAATTCTTGAATTCGAGAAAATTTCATTTTGCGACTAAATTCTTTTTTTATCAAACTTTCCTATTTTAATCAATGGTTTTTACAAAGGAAAATGTTGATCATCGAAAGAGTCCAAAAACAAAGTGAACACATTTTATGTATATGTAAAGTCAATGAAAAAATTTTTTGCAATCATTTTTCATTTTACCGCTTTTGGATGGATATAGCAGAGATTTGCTATGGATAAGATTGCAAAACATTTTGTTCATTAAATATGTTGAATATGTTAAGCAGAAATAAATGAGACTGTCTTGGGACCTCGCTGAGAATGAATGCAACGCTTTATTTTCTAGTCACTTTATTTACTGATTTACCTCTGATTTAACGCTTGAAATCAAAGAGGTGATATTCTATTGCATTCATAAATTATTCAAAGCGCTCAAATGTCGAATATTTTATTTCGATTCTATTTATCATTTAAAAAAAGTGTTTCTTTTAAATAACTCGAAATAAGAATAAAATCAAATTCTCAATTATTAATTATTAAAGATGCAAAAGAGAAATTTTTATTCTCAGCGAAAAATAAAAATTAAATCTTTGTATTATAAAGAAAAGCATTTAAAAATTTATTTAATAATATGCACCAATTGAATTCAACAAAAGTGATATCGTGAGTAAAGCCTCTAAACCAGTTCGAAATTTTTGTTTCTACTTTCAAAAAATATTACGTTTAACGAGTATCTATTCTAATTAGCAAGTAATTTTCATAATCAAGTTTCCTTAGTTTAAAAGTAATTAAAATCGTATAAATGTCGCTTTCAGCGTAGAAATTATTTCAAAATTCTAAATGTCGAATGAAAAATTATAATTTGGGTTTTTGATTAGAAAATTTTTATGTTTTCGCAATTGAATTTTTCTCATTAGTTTCATTAATAAAATTTCATGACATATATTCTAAATATTATTCAAGTTTAAATATTTCGAGTTTTAATAATGATAATAATAATAAAAAAATTGATCAACAAATTACACAGTTAATCAATAAAAACTCTTTTTTGTTTGATACTTACTTGTTCCACTTTGGTTCTCAACTATAATTAGAATAATTATGTGATACGCAATTTGTAGAAAGTTTCGCTGCTTTTTAAAAAATGAGAAGGGGTTCGAATTTAATCGAGAATGCAAGTATGTCTCCCATAGGCTTAATGTTAATTTTTGTATAACAATTGCCGCTCGCGCGATGTCTAAAAATTTTGAACAATTTTTTTTATTTCTCAGTTGAAAACCAATTACTATGACAGATCATGAATAAATTAAATCGTAATTTTGACAAAAGGCAAAGCTTTATTTACACGGCTAAATGTAGAAATTGTTTGAAAAATGTTCTTACGAAGGGAAAGTAATTTTTTTTCAATAAAAAATGTCATGTTGAGAATTTTATTCATTTTTCAGCTAAATGCATGTGCTAATTTCTTTTCATTTATTAATTCTTCAAAGAAATGGTTGATTATTTAGTTTAATTTCACTTGTTAACCGCAAATAATTTGTAGATAAGTAAAAAAATTAATTTTAAATTACTCTTTAAAGTTTATGATAAAATAGTAAATTTTATGAAAATAGTTTTTAATTTTTCTTGTTCGACATGCAATCAATTTTTAATAATTAGATTTTTAATTTGCCGATCAATTTTGTATAAAACTCATAGCATTTTAACTCGAGCAAATTTGAAATTTATTAATTGCTTAGAGAGAAAAAATATTAATCGCGAAAATTGAAAAACTATTTCGACTCGAAAGCGTTCACTATAATTTTCGTTCAATCTGATTATGATCTATAGCTTTGATTTTTTGATTTTCAAAAAGTTTTATAGCATAAAAATGCATCTTATGGCGTTCGATGACATTTAAAAGTGGCCAAGTTTATAGTCGACGCTTCTTTGGTTAAAATGCATATGAAAATGAACGTAAAGATGAAATAACGAAACGTGTATTTCACTGCGAGCGCGACAGAAATCATTTAAAATGTTGTTGAGTCATAAAGAATTTAAAAAAATCAAAATCTAATGATAGACGTTTTTTAATTTACAGAATATTTTAATGTTATTACTAGCTGTTAATATTTTAATCCCTTGCGCGAAGGACATCGCTGAGACCTTCTGAGCATTTAAAAGCAAGACAGCGAATACTTTGATATATTTGAGAATAAACTTCGTTATTTTAAGCCAAAATCTTTCTCACAAGTTGCGTCAACTTTTTAAAATTGCTTTTTCGATATTAAAAGTAAAGACTTTTGAAAACTCTTATGTCATAGCGATGTATCTTCAATCGATCTGAAGCATTCAGATAACAGAATAAATGAAAATGTCGCAATATTTTTTTAAATAACGGAAAAGATAAAAAATTGTTTTTCACGCGAAAATCGTATTTATTTATCTATTTGTAATTGTTTTTCGATTATTTTATTTGTGTTAGTGAAAAATGAAAGCCGATCGCCGCCCATAATCCCTATTTAAAATCGATATCATTGTTCAATAAACAATCGAGCTCTGCTCATTGTTCGATTGAAGAAGGTCAGCTGATATTAATTGACGGTCAACGTTGGAATCGATTCAATAAAATTATCGAAATATTACCAGTAGCACATTAAAAAAATTTTATCCATCGATAATGCAGCTTAATTTTCGCTTTCGTGTATTATTTCAAATATGCATTGATTAATTGGAAACATCGCTCAAATGTAAAGCTTTTGTCGACTTTTTTCCTTCTCATTAACATCGATTTGATTTCTAATTTGATATTCTTCACAGTCTTGAGTTTTGCAGACGCATTTCAATTCGAAAGTTTCATTGAAAGCGAGTTTATTTTCTTTAGAATTCACTTACGCTTATGTTAAAAGCATGATCGCACATACGAATCTCATATTGAAATGATCAAACATATTTCATATCGGCGTAATAAAAGTTTCGCGAGTAAAGCATTTAAAATGTAAATTTTAGCTTAAATAGCGAAAGAAATTCGCGTCATGAATTTCAATAATATTGCGCCCAAAAAATTAAGTAGCAGAAAATCTGTTTTCTTGCATTTTAAAATCGAGATTATACGAAATAATTTGAATAATTTAAAAAGCGTCGACAATAACTGAAAGACTAGAACGAGTGAGAGAGAGAGAGAAGCTCAATAAAAACTGTTATCTAGTTCAAAAAACTGTCTCGCCCGTCGTTACACGAATGTGTGCCGGTGGTTTGCGATAACAGCAGTAATTGTGAGGCAGAAAAAACCGTCAATAAAAGCAAAAGATATGTTTATTTGCTTCGCTAATACAATGTGTGCGCACACATTTGTTTTTTCGTTTTTCGTGTGAACGCAGCTTTAAATAATGGCAGCAGCAACAACAATGTTCATCATTTAAATTTGGTTTTAATTTTCACAGTCGCATATCGCTGTCGACCGACGGCAAATAAGACGATCGCATAGTACACAAAACCTCGCATTTTTCTACGACGGCATTTCTGTCGTCGCTTTCATGCTTCCTTGTGTTCTAATCATCGCGCGTGAAGAAGCAAACAAACGAAGAAAATGCGGCTTTTTAAACACGCGTCAAGGAACTCGGACGCAAAACTTTTTTTTCTCACTCGATTCAATTTGCTTGCGTTCAATTTTTAGCAACGTTCTAAATAATTTGAATTCACGTACCATTTATCGAATGCGTGCACTTTAATTTAATTTAATTTAATTGTGTAAATATGCTTTGTAATCGCTTTTTCAAGACGGTGAATAATTTTCGAGAATTTTAAAAGTTTGAAAAGAAAAAAAATTCAATCGCTTGCGAAATTAACGCTGAATTATGATCGAAAGCAAATGGTTTACATTGAAAATAAACGCATTTAATAAAACTTAACACGCGTGCGATACAGAAATACAGCGGATGGAGAGCTAACTAAGCTGAGCTCAATTGATTGCGAAACATCGTGATACACTCGTTTCGATATTCTAAAGCGCTGTTTCGATAATAATAAAAAAAACAAACTTTTTTCTCTACAGTAAATTACAGCGAAAAACAGCTGAAAACTCTGCGAAAATTGTGTTTTTCTTTTTAATCAAACTGTTAAAAAAATTTTTCAAAAAAACAAAGTTTTGCACCTTCTTGCGCTCGAAACAAGTGAATTTATGGTTTTCACTTGCTTTTATGTAAACGGAGTCAATATTTTTGTGATTTTTCGCTCTCGAGACCCTCAGAATTTCGCATTTTTTCGTTTCTTACTTTTTAATTCTTCACCGATAACAAAAGAACAGCGCATAGCTTTTTTAATGATTTTTGCGCGCCTTAAACAGTAGCAAACTAAAATAACAATGAAAACGCTATTCATTTATGTCAACCAAGGGTCAATCTCTCCCAAATAGGTTATTGACTTCTTCTTCTCGACGCTTAATTATTTAGCGTTTCGCGTAAAAAAAAACTTTTGTAGATTTTCGTGTTCGTTCGCGAGCAATAAGCGAAACATTAAATAAATTTATCATCAATTGATCTTAATTTGCCTCGAAAATGTTTTCATAATTTTTTTTTCTTTCGTATCAAGGCAAAAATTCGAGAAGCATGCGTAAATTTTATTCAAAATAAATTTGTTTATTATATTTGTTTGCTTCGTCTTCGAAAATTTCTTTTGAGGGTATAGTTCGCCGATTTTAGTTTTTCGTACGCTCGCTTCTTTCTCTCTTTGCGCTGTAAGAATCGAAATTAAATCGAAACGAAAAACTTGCTCGAACTCGAATTCTAATTCTAATTTAATTATAGCGATTAGAAAATTATCGATAAAAATTTTTGCCATTTTTTTTACTTTTCATCTTTCGGGATGCTTTACTTTCATCTTCCAATGCGCTTTGCAGTTGCATTTTCACTCTTATTTTGAGCTGCTTGTTCGAAAGTAATTTTCTTAAATCAAAATTTTTAAACAAATTAATTGAATACCGAAATTAAATTTATAAAGTTTAAGAATTTCACTTATTTGTTTATTTCGAAAGTATTTTAATTTTGGCCTTTTTTAAACAAGTTCGCTCCGTTGAACTCGCTCGATATTCGAGATGAATATCGACAGTTTCGCAAATTTTAATTTTTTACTTGTGAAAATTAATACGCGATATTGAAATTCTATTCATATTGCCATTGAACAATTGCTTTTTTTGGCAGCTCGCGATTTGAGTGAACAATTTTAAAACTGCTTTTTGAAGGCGATCATTGTTAAAAGTGTTTGTCTTGAATCGATGATTGCCGCTTTCTTTCACAATTTCATTGCCAATTTCGTGAAATTAGTGAAATTTTTGAAATTTCGGAAAAACCTTTTTGCATTCGACTTCATTCTAATTGTTCATTGCATTTACAGTGTATTTGTATTAATTTATTTCATTTATTTCGCCGTAATCAAAAAACTGAATCGCGCGACCGATCGAAATGAGTAAAGGAAGAGAGAGGAATTGAAACACAAACGGAGAGCGCAAATTACAAAAGTCGACTAAACTCATTTCCTTGTTTTGTTATTCTTGATTTGAAATCTTAATTTTTTGATGACTTATTTATAACAACACGCTTTACAACTCAATTTTCGCGAAAATTTAAATACGCGAATATTTGAATATCGTGGATCGCGTTTTATTTTTAATAAAAACGATTGCATTGCGTTTTCACTCGAAAAGCGTTCGCTTAGCGTGAAGATGTTATTTAAATTCAAAACGTCTTTAGAACGCTATAAATAAGAAATTGAGTGTAAAAACTGTGTACAAAGAAAGAAAATAAAAAATTTAATTACACGTTACGCTGGGTACTTATTCAAAGTACTTTTATATTGCATTTTACTGTTTAACTTTCACAGACTAACTCCGCTTCTTTCTTTCCGCTCATTTTCTTTTCTTTTTCAGAGACTGAAATAGAAAAATTGAGCGAATCGTCGAATTATACGAACTCGACTGAAATACGCAACACCACGAGTGAAATGGTTCGATACACGGTTATGAAACCAGGATCAAACATTTTAGGGCTTATAACCTTTTGTACAGCGTTCGGCATCATTTGTGGACAATTGGGGCCTGAAGGTCAGACGATCATAATTTGTTACGATCGCACATTTGCAAAAAAAAAAATTAGTCCAAAAGCCAAAAAACAAAAAAACAAAAAAATTGCTAAAAACAATTTAATTCGCATAGGTGATGTGATGGTGCGATTTTTCGTTATACTCAATGAAATAATTATGAGAATAGTTGTAATTGTAATGTGGTATTCACCAATTGGCATCATGTCGTTAATTATGGGTAACGAACTTCGCTAAAGAAACTTGCAAAGTGCCAAAGAGCAAAAAAATTCACTAAATTTTCGTCGATCTTTTCGCACAGGAAAGGTTCTAGAAATACCGAACATGGCAGAAACGATGCAACAGTTAGGCCTTTATATGGTAACAGTGATATTAGGCCTTATTATCCACGCTTGCTTCACATTACCTTTTATTTATTTTGCGATCACGAGAAAAAACCCATTAGTATTTTTTAAAGGTAAGTGAATTTACAATTTCGCTTTTTTTAAATTCAATCTGCCAGCGAGCCGCTCCTCGTGTTTCATTCTAAATTAAACGCTCGCGTCCAGGCTCAGCACCTTTTTTGCGTTCGCCTTTTTTCTTCTTTTTCCGGTGAAAAGAATTTTCGCAATTCGTTCAAATGCCCACTGGGCGCTTGTGGCAAGGAAATTTTTTTAGCCGGAATCACTTCACATTTCCACTGAATAGCCGTCAGGCGCTCACAAATGTCTGTCGTGTGACAAAGAGCTCGCGAGTTTTTTCGAGCTTTTCTCGTAAAGTAAACGATAGTCAACACAAGTTTACTTCTCTTCTCGCACTTTTTTTATTGTTACGCAACTTTTATTTATTTAGAATTTAAAATGAAAATAGAGCAAACAACTTATGCGCATCGCGAATTGTGATTAAATTTTAAAATGTGAAATAATTTTCAAGTTTCGATTCGATTTCAAATCGAATCGCAAAAGTTCTTTGCGCCGATCTTAAGTTTTTACACTTAAGCATTTTTTACAGTTTACAGTTTTTTTACATTCGGCGCATTTCTATTCGCTTTCAGCTCAGATATCAATTGAGATGATGAGTTTCTGTTATAAGGGCGTAATTAAGCGAAGTTTAGAAAAAAAAATTCGAAACGTGAACACTTTTAAAAATTAAGATGTAGAAAAGAAGTTTCATATACAAATGAGTTGCGCGCTAATTAAATTTGCAATCTCACTGTATTATAAGCGTGTAAATATCGTTAGCGAAAAGTGAGCAAGTAAGTTCGCAATTTATTTTATTTTAAACGATAATAATCATTAACTGGCGAAAAAAACGTTTTTAAGAAGTCACAATGTATAAAAGGGTGGACGAATTTTAAAAATGTTTGACCGTCCTAAATTTTTCAAACAATTTTTTGTTTTCTCAAAAGCTTCGATTTGCGAAATAAGAAAAGAGAGAGAGAGAGAGAGAGAGAGAAAATGTAAAAATAAGAAAAAGCCGAGCGAAATGAAAACAATGTTTTGTTTTGAAAAGAAAAAATCGTAACGCAGCGAAAATACGCGAAAAAAATTTCTTGTTTTTCGATGCATTTAATAGCGTTTTAAACACAAGCGAAGGCAATCATTTATATCCATTGAGAAAAAATTTTCGCTTTTCTTTATTATTTTCTTGCTCTTGTCACGAACTTTTTGAATTTATGTGTGTTACATTTACTTACATTTCGCTCGTATTTTCTGATTGTGCGATTTGCACAAAATCATGTCATGAGTTTTGAATTTTCTTATTCAAATTTTTTTTCGCTTTAAAACGAGTCGAAAATTTTTTTAAAAAATTTATTCATTTTTGCGAATTGCGATTTTTGCGAATGTAAACATTTTATTTTTCCGAAACAAACGAAAATAGTCTCGATCGTCGAGCTAATAAAAAACTTCTTTTTGAGGTCATTGACAAAACGCGAGCAATAAATTGCAAAACTTGCGTTTTCTTGCATTGCCAATAAGCGACAACACAAGCCGAGGGCGATTGTCTCAGTTTCAGTCTTTTCTTCTTTTCTTCTCTTTTCTCTAGTAAAGAGCTCGAATTTAAGTTTTATGTTTTGTGTACAAAATTGATTCGCTTTTCTTTTTTTGCTTCTGTTATTCTTTTTAAGCTTCTAAGCGAAGTAGCGTATTTATTTGGTCGTAAATTCGATCGCTTCGAAGCACCAAAAAAGCGGCTCAGATTATCTACTTGTCACCTAATAAAACTCTTCCTTCGCTCGTTGCTAAATTTATTCTCATTTTACACTTTGATTGTATGCGCTTTAAAACCTCAGTAATTGGACACACGTTGCGCGGATATTTTGTTATTACGTTTAAGCGAATATACTAAAGTATAAACAGGCTTGAGCTTTAAAAAATTAACTTTTCAATACAGTGAATCTGCGTTCTGAGAAAACGTTTGAGAGCAAAATAGGATTTATGGTAATTTGTGTAAACGAAAATTACAAAATTTCTTCTCATTTTTCCGAAATGGCATCTCAAATTCGCGAAAAATTTGAATAAATCTTCGCTGTCTGTCGTTCTACTTTCAATTTGATGAATGTTAAAGCCGCTGTTTCAAAAAGAGTAAATAAGCGCTGCGAAGTTTAAGGCCGCAGCTCGAAGAAATGGCAGCAGCCAATGATAAAAATTTTATTCAAGTTTCTCTGCACAATTTTATTAAAAAAACAATTTTCAAAAATTAATCGATTTACTGAAAAAAAATCAATGAAAACGTTTTCGCACATTTTCTTCTTCTTCTCATGCGACTCTGAGAGCGAATGTCGAGTGTGTGTGCATTTCAATGATAAATTCCGTAAAAATAAGTCTTTGGGTAATTTTTTTCGAAAATGATAAAATTGATGCAGACATCCGGCATTTTTTCACGAATCTCATCCGTTTTCCGCGCTTTACCGTTTCTTGCACAGCGGAAGTAAAATGATATCGTTTACTGCAAATTTTCACTCGCAGAGAGAGCGAGAAGAGCGAGAGAGAGAAAGAAAAGAGAATTGACGCAACAGTTTTTTGTCACCGATTAAAGCCCATAATGCACATGAAGTTCGGTTTTTTGAAATGTTACACACAAGGCTAAATCGAAAAATAGAGAAAATTTTTATTTCGCCTCTCGTAGAAAACCAATTGAATGTAACCGACGTTTTTCTTTTTTTTCAATGTTCATCAGCATCTGTTTGAAAAGATTGAATTCGCCACACAATTTTTATCGCGATTATTTTCCACTTTCACGAGCGATTTGAACTTAAACATTTTTATTACATAGATAAACGATTTTTGAGCGCAGGTTAAATTTTAAGAAGCTTCGCAACATCTCTTTCCCACTCTGCGCCTTTTTTAAACATTTTATTTGAGGTGATAGCAAACAAGTTGTTCGCTGTGAAAAGATTCGTCGATTTTGTGTCATTGATTTCTCAGTAAACAAATATTTAAAATCGATTTTTAAATTTTTTTTTTATTTTTATCCTTATTTTCTCTCTCGATTTCTGCCTTTAAAAAAAGAAAAAAGGGTGTGTATGCGTCTGATTTTCAAATGTCGAGAATTTTTGAATGCTAAATGCATACTTTTTGGTGTCAGATAAAAAATTTTTGAATTAAGGTTTTCCACGAGTGAAAAAAATCGAGAGAAATAAAATTTTTCAATTCAAACGCGAAAGTAATATTGACTAACTTTTGCTTTTACAATTAAAATTTTGCGCATTTTTAATTTTAAACGAATTTACATTTTCAACTGCGCGAGTAAAGCTCCTGTCGAAAATGTTACCATTGGATAGCCGATAATTCACACAGATGATTAGTCGATTCTATGCGTTTAAGCTTCGAATTCGATTCCATTTTTGACTTTCTGAGGTTTAGTTGTAATTTTTTCTCTAGCATGACAATTATCGTGATAAAATATGAAAAATGTTTTCTTAGTGCATCAGAAAAATCGTTCGATTATTTATAATGAAAATTTCTTTTGGTCTTCTTGAAAAGTTATTCTCTACTTTCAACTTGATCTTATCGCGCAAAAAAGATTTTCGAAGAGAAGTCGTAGAAATATCAAATCTCTTGCAATTATTATTAATGTCACGCAAAATTTTCGCTCGGTTTTAACAAATTTTCGTTTTATTCGCGCGCTTGGTGAAAATTTTCTTTCCGTTTCCATACGTTTCCATATAAAACTTATTGCGCAAACATAAAAGGTTTTCGGCCCTCGAATCGGATGATTTACCCATGAAATAATTTTTGCGGATACAACTCGCTGTTTACAGATTATTTTCACGGTAAAGTTTATGTTATGAAATTCACGTAATTTTTTCACCCTCAAACTATTTTTACCTGTTGACAATGTTTTGATGCGCGAAATTTAAGAGCTCAAATTTCTGCGCGTTTCTCTTGCTAAGCTTGAATCAAATGAAATTCAATTAAGTTTCTGAACATTGACGCCCTAAATAAGTTTTATATTTGTGCGATTTTTCTGTGTTCCGCAAAGTGTATGTTCATCTCACAATAGTCATACAGTGAATGGTAAAATGTTTTGCGTTTATTTTCATCAAATTCACCAGTTTTTGCGCAGATAAGATAGCAAAACATTCTGCCATCGACTGTTCAGTGTTATTGTCAGTGTTATTATTCTTGAAAAAAAATTTCTTATTCGCACGAACGTCTTTGTTTTTATTGTAATTATTGTTGCATTGATTTATTGCGATTGGAGCCTATCTCTCTAGTTCCGCTTCTTTTGCTTATTTCTTTGCTCTCTCTTGACAATTTCTGCCAATTAGAATAGATTGATAGTAAATTTATTTTCGTAGAATTTGTCTGCAAAGTGATTTCATTATTTTTTATTATGTTGATATATTGACGCTTGTTGCATTCTTGTTGATAAAAATAAATTTAATTTAGAATGCGTTTCACTATACAAAGAATAAAGAAGCGACTACTTCAAATTTCAAATTAAAAAAGGTTCTACCTCTACACTTTAAGATTATTGTGTGTACACATTTTTCTGAAATCAAACTTGAAACCAATCGAATACTCGCAAGAAGTTAAACGTGGAGAATTCTCTCGAAATCTATTTATTAAAATTTTTTTCAATCTTTTACTTAACTTTTTTACTTGTGAATAATCTCTTTTTGGTGTAAAGAAATCAATTATTCAATCTTCAATTCGTTTTTCATCGCAGAGAATAACTCTTTCTTTCTCTGAAAAGAAGCAAAATATCAGGTCACTTTTAATTCTATCTTCGAGAAAGCAGAACAACGAAATCAATAAGTTGTTGAAACCACTTTCTCGAATAACTCGTTATTAAATAATGAATCGATTTCATCCTTTTCAATTGATTTTATTTTCACATTTACGTATTAGCTTTGCATTGTTATGATTTACACTATGATTTAATTTTTCTAAAAATTAATCTTTAGATATTGAATTGTATTTCTTGTTAAAAAAACACAAATTGTTGATTCAATGAAAGGTGACGGCAGCGAATTCAATAAAACTTTTTTTCAAGTGCTAGGGAAATTATTATTTTAAACAAGCTTTTCAGATATTCATTAAGTGTTTAGCGTAGATATGACCAAAGAGTTGTTGTGATTGTATCGATTCGAAAATGAATAGGTGAAAAGCTTTAGGTGCAAACGAGCTTTCGGTTTTGCTTTTGTTCGCCGTTGTTTTTTGAGAAACTAATCGCGAAACTTACTTTCGCGCAACGATCGAGAAGTTCAAAGTTTTCTTAAGAAATTCTTAGAAATCCAAGTTTTCGAAAGTGTTCTTCATGTTTCACAATCAATTTCTGCGCTTTTTGAGAAAGCAAATTTTCAATATTTTTCAAATGTTTGAACACGTTTTTTATTAATGAAACATAAAGTGAAGTGCAAACATTGTGTTTCGCTACGCTTGTAATCGATTTGACATAAGCGAGTTCATAACGTAATAAAATACTTGAAGCATTCAAATGTTTAAGAACTCGTCTTCTCGGAGTAGAATTTCCCCTTTGAATTCAACGTATTTTTGCAGTACAATTTAGAGAAAATACCGCAAATAAACCGTGAATACAAATAAGAGAGAGTCGAGTGGGAAATCCCGTCTCCGCGCCATCCTTGCGAGCGCGGCTTATAATGATCGAACTGTGTTTGTTGAGGCGACAGAAGAGAAAACGATTGTATCGCACACACACAAACTCATCACTTGAATAATTAATTGCTTAATTTATTGAAAACGTTTTTCATTATCGGCGTTGCATTCAATGCGCGACCTGTTCAAAAATCTTCATTCGATTTCGTTTGAAAAAAATTTTCAAGCTTCATTTTCCTTTTCACATTTTCACTTTTTTTATTTCGAATTCGAATAATAAAAAACTGAATTTCAAATCGTTACCTTGCTTAAACGCGAATTAAATAATTTAACTGTTAAAACCATTAATTGCTTAGAAACATTTTGACTATTAACGCTTTTTTTCGCTTACGATGCAATGAAATGCTCGTGAAGTTTTAATAAATGATTAAAATTTTCGGAAAATTTTCTACTCTTTTGTCGAGCATGAATTCGAAGCGCATCAATTCATTTTCTGCATCGCATTCGTAGAAAAGATGAATTATAACAATCAAATTGTAACAAACGAAATCAATTTGATTCAACGACCATGAATCGCTATTGAATTTTGTAAAGTGAAGCAAAAATTTTCGATGTTTTGTTTGCATTAGAATTGAAAAGATCGAATTCGTGCTGAATGCGGCGAAAATGTGAATAAATACGACTTCCAATATACGAACGCTTGTGTTCTCGAAAGAGGTGCAAAGATTCGAAGTGAAAAATTTGTTTCGCTTCCTTTTCGCGTAAAACGTGAGCGCGAAGAATAAATTGAGCAGAAATGTACTCTGTTTAACCCTCCTCTCGATCATCACACAGGAATGTTACAAGCGTGGGTAACTGCCCTCGGTACTGCCAGCAGCGCGGCTACATTACCGGTAACGTTTAAATGTTTGGAAGAAAACAATCACATCGATAAACGGGTAATTAATCGAGAAAGTCACGAACAAAGCGACGTGAAATCACACGTGAAATTTCTCGTTTCACGCTTAGGTAACACGCTTCGTTTTACCAGTGGGGGCGACTGTCAACATGGACGGTACTGCCCTTTACGAAGCGGTCGCTGCCCTATTCATCGCGCAAATGAATGGCTTCAATTTTAACATTGGAGAGATAATTGTAGTTAGCTTAACGGCAACAGCAGCGTCTATCGGTGCGGCATCGGTTCCATCAGCGGGTTTGGTGACGATGCTTCTCGTGCTCACTGCCGTTGGACTTCCGACTAAAGATATATCGATGATTGTGGCCGTCGATTGGTTTTTGTGAGTGCATTTCGCTTGAATTTTTTAGCTGCGCCTGCAGCGAAACGTTTTCAATTTGACTTCTGCTTCGCAGGGACAGGATTCGAACATCGATTAACGTATTGGGAGATGCGTACGGTGCTGGTTAGTAGCCTTATTTGCCTGTACACTCCTTTTGTGTCACAAACAAATCACTTCAACTATTTGCTTTCTTTCCTTCACGCATTGCCACAGAACTTTCGGACGTTCACTCTGTTCCCATTTCCCTTTTCTCACTTTAACGCTGCTCAGACGATTTGTAATTTTTCTCCTCGTATCTGGTTTAAGTATGAAAAATTGCACGCGGTGAACAGTTGCCGGCTCTTAATGTGTCAGTTTCATTGGTCCAGTGGCAACGCTGGCGACTGTACATTGAGTGTGCAAAAACTTTTTCTTATCGTGTTGCACAAGCATAATTTCAAACTGATCTCACTCTCCTTTCGCTGCCGATCTATAAACGACACTTTTGCACATTGACACATTTATGGATTGAGCTCGAAGGCATCTTGTAGCCTGGTAGCATTCGGCGGGCACCTAAACGCATTTCTCTGCGAGCGGCACATAGCAAAATTCGAGTTAAAAATTTCTCTCCTCTCGCAGGTATCGTCTATCATTTGTCAAAAGCCGAACTTGATAAATACGACGCCCAACATGCGAATATCGAGCTCATGGAGCCGCATTCAGGTACAAAATATTTTTCCGTGTTCGGGCCCTTCGGTCCGAGAGAGAGAGAGGGAGCGCAGTGAATTTCCCACTTCGTGTATATCTGCGCACTGCTCGATGTAAAAATCTCTTGTTTTCAGGTCCAAGAAAAATGTCGATAATGTCTCCCTCCCGAAGCACGGGCCCGTACACACACGCCGGATATCCCACTCAGCAAAACGCGATTTCGCCGCAGTCGAATAATCCTGAGACGGAAATCTAAAATGGAGAAAAATCGAAAAACACGGACATATCACCTAAATGCATATAGAACGCTAAACGCTATTAAGTTATCGACGAAAACAAAATACTTTTTTGTGCCTCATTTGAAAAAAATGCTTTTCGAAAAGCCGGGATTTAAAATTAAATTATGTCTTAAAAATAAGATGAAACAAAAACTAAAACGCATAAGAAAAAATAATTTGACAGCAAAATCTCCGACAGCCGAATTCCGGACGCGAATAAAACTAATATCAGAATAGTAATTATTGGTAATAATAATAAAAAACAAAAGTTCACCGTAGATTTTGATAGATTTCAACTGTTTGTTGGACAAACATAAAGTTGTAAATATTTTTTATTTCAGCGCGAAACAAACAAAACAAAACAAAAAAATTGAACAGAATCACTTTACAAACATTAAAACATATAAAAGTACACACACACAGCAAGTTTGAAAATGTTCTCATATCCTTTCAGAACGCGTATCAAAATTTTGAACATATCGATTGAAAAAAAGAAGCTAAATTAGATCTTTACTAACTATTTGTCTCACTCCTTTCGGTCCTCTCCGTTTCTCTCTCGACTCGGCTCGAATTATTTATTCAATGTTTTTAGCAAAGTGAAAAATTATTCGTTTCGCAGTCGATTCTATGCACATAAAACACACACACACATACACAGTACACACTATTCACTACTTAATTATAATCACAAATGATGTTTTGAGAAAAAGCTAAAAAAGTAAAATTCAAGCGACAATTTTAAAGAAGCGTTGTGTACATGTGTAGAGAGCTTTGTATACATGTATGCGGTAATTTATTGGCGAAAAAATTAATCAAATACGAAAAAAAAACAAAAAAACAAAAAACATAATCACTGCGTCTCTCAGAGTATCGTTATTACTAATTAATGGATCGTAAACTGTATTTAAAAAGGAGAAAAGCAAAAACAATTGTATATTTAGCAGTTATTTACGAGTTAATTCAAGTACAATTTAGCGATTGTAATAACGGAATATTAAATAATCACATTCATTGTTGGTGCCTAATTGTTGTAATTTAGAAGAAAAGAGAAGAAAAAACGAAACTGACAAAAATCTTTGTATTATTTCATTGATTATTGACAAAATGTTTCAATGTGTTATAATGATGATGAGTACATTTTAAAATTCTGTGTCTCTCCAAATGGTGTTTATTAAAATTGCGCTTCTAATCGTCAATCGATCGCACTTATTCACTCGCTTTATCGCAACTCACTTCACCCCTATAATTTGCATTGTTTTCATCGTGTAATTTCTCGCTGCAAGAGCACTTATCGAATCGAGTTATCGACGAACAACGTGAAATGCGGTTTCGATTCGAGTTATTGCGATGTACGACGAAATCAGAAACAATGAACAGCAGCGGTAGAAGTAAATCATCGAAGAGAGTGGCGAATGAGACAATTGTTTCGCTATCGATCGCGTGAAACGATCAATTCACTCGATTGTTTACATCGCGTGCTGTGGGGGTAAACAGGCGAGCGGCACACGCGGAACAGTGCGCGTCGGTCAGCAGCGGAGCGCGCGGGCGGCTCGAGTAATCGCGCGAGCAGAGTGCGGAAGCGTGGGCAACACGCGAACGCGTAACGAGAGCGTAGCGAGCGTAAAACGCTGTGTTTGTTTTCGTTGCATTTGTTGGCAGCGAACGACGTCGAAGAGTGGGCCGTTGGCAGCGCGAAGGTGCGTCGATTGACGCGCGAAGACGTCACAGCATGTGTGATCGATGGTCGCGTTGCGTACGGTTGCAACGCACGCAGCCGGAGCGGATGTACACAGGTGCCGCGCAGAGCGGCGCAGAGAGCGGCGCGGAGTGCCGCGTAGGCCGATCGCGAACAGGAGGAACCTGTTGCTGCGAACTAGATTGTTTGGCGTCACGTGCTCGCCGGCAGCCAATCGCCGCCGCGACCCTCAGCTGCAACAAGTGCACGGCAGACTGCATATGTGACCAGTTTCAAGTGAAATCTGGCGAAGTGAACTCGTGTGCCACTCTGCCACCACCACACTTGCTTCGATCGCTTCACCCGCAGCAGATCACTGAACTGCCGCTTCTCGCTCACTGCTCACGGCGCTCACTCCAGCAATTCAGCTATGGAGACATATGTCGAGTTGGACCTGTGGAAGAGCGATCACAATCCGCACTCGTGTGACGACGAGCCGGATAACGATGTTTGCGTAAGTTTGCTCTTGGAAACGTCGATCAAAGTGTTGTGATGTGTGTGTATTTCACGAGCACAGCGATTGTCAGTGCGAATCCGGTAAACGAGTGCTGTGTTCGCCGCTGTTCACCGCGGTCCGTTCTCGAGCCACACAATGCGACCGTTTTAAGAGTTGCAACTTTTCGCCCACCGATTAAATGTTCACACGCAGCAAACTTTGTCGGAATTATCGATTTTCATCGATCTTGTCCTCATCCACTCGATGCTCGCCAGAATTGCGAAAAAAATCGAGCGATCGCTGCATTCTCGATTCTCTCGTGTTCAGAATGATTCGTGCGTTGAGAGAAAAACAGTCGGAACAGTTCGGAGGCAAATAAAAGTTTGGACAGCGAGCGAAGCGTTTTTCGCAAGTTTGTGCTGCATCTCGAAAATGGCTGAGTTTTGACATTTTCAAGTGGTTGCGCAAACTTTTGAATTGTTTTTATTAAAAAGAAAAAATTTTTTGCGAGAAATGTGTTCAGTTTTGCGCAATGAACGTAATCGTAATCTTATTCGGTTATCTGATATGGAAGCAGCGTAATGATAATGTTTGTGCGGAATTAAAAATCGGTTTGCGAGAGACAAATTTGCTGGTGTAACGAGCGGCGAGTTTTCGGCGAACGCAACGAGAAAAGAGAAAAGAAAAAGAAGTGAATAAAGTTTAAAGTTGAAACTCTTAAAACGGTCACACGGCGAATTGTAAAAGCGGAATGGAAGCGAGGGCACAGTGAGCGAGAGAGAGAGAGAGAGAGAGAGAGAGAGAGAGAGAGAGAGAGAGAGAACATGGCATAAATTTTGAGCTCATTGTTTAGAGTAAATTATTTAAAATATTTGACACCGATTTTCGGTGGGAATCGAGTTATTGTGTTATAAATACGTATTAAAAACGCAGCCTTTTGCTTATTCTCATTCTTTTCGTACGCGTTCATTGCATTCGCTTTAACGGTGAAACCGTTTTTAAACACCACTCATTTGTGAAGGTAACAACAGGTATGAATACAGAAATGTGTTCACTCGAAACGAAATTCTAACGTTGCGTTTTTCGAATTAACGGGGTGTGCGGTGCGAGAGGGTCACTTCTTAAAAAGTCGCCGCGAAATCGTTCGATTCATTCGCCAGCGATCCAAGTCGAATCAAACTTGATATTGAACCTCTCTTTTCTCTCTCTCTCACTGCGCTCACTTTTGCACATAAACCCAATTTCGAGGCGTTTGATTATTATGCTTTGTTCGAATAAAAGCGATTGTGAAATCGCGTTCCATATTAATGTTGTAGAAATTCAGCAACGCACACATCGTAATCAATCACTTGATCTAGCAAATTTCTCTTTACGCTGCTCTTTTTAAACACACCATTTAATATAAATGTAACTCGCGTTTTCCATTCGAATTGGCGATTCAATTTTCGCCGCATTTCGCAAATAATGTAGCAAAGCGAATTATCGAAGATATGATCGTTGAAAATCGCAAAGCAGCGGTCGACTAGCGCAATTTGTTTCATTGCAAAACGACACTCCGCTCGCAGTGAGCGATGGGATAAAATGAAGAGCTGAGAGAGAGATAGAGAGAGCAAAATTTGAAAGTCATGAAGTGAATTGAAGATGCGATGAGAACGATGCCCAAAGCGTGTTTCAATGTATCTTCTTTATGTACAAAGATCCGGTTATTAATTACTGACAGTTATTCATTAGCGTTACTATTTAATACGAATACCAACAGTTAACTTAAATGATTGCGCGTTTTGCAGCGAGAACCGAATTTTCTCTCTCGTTTTCGCTCATTTATCTCTATCGCGATTCCATTGCGAACGAAGCGAAAGCAAAGTTGTGACAGCGAAAGACAGGTGAGAGCAGAGCGAGTGAAATAGCAAAAAGCGAACAACCGATAGCTGATCGCGAACGCGCTTCGCTTCCGTTCTTAGCAAAACACAAAAACAAATTGTAAATAAAAGCGATATTTAAATTAAGATGATCACATTCGTGCGATACGGGCTAGCTACATGTAACCAGGAAACGAGAATCGTTTAACCCTGTTCAAAAAATAAGAAATCGATGAAATGCGTGCACTTTCTGCTTACCGCAGCGGCTATAATTAAATGCGAAACTGTAGCGATGCGAGTAAGCGAAAAAATATTTTTATGTGCACAATTGTGTGATATTTTTATATACATTTTCACCTTTTTTGCATATTTCGCTCGAACGACACACTCGAAGTGAGAAGTAAAGTGGCTTTCTCGCGATTCAAATTTCGACTTGAAGAGAGAGAAAAAACGCTTAGTCGACGATCAAGTTAAATTTTCGACAAGAAAATTGAGCTTTGAAAAGCGAATTTTGAAATCGCTGCTGCTGCTGCTTCCTTCGTTTCTTGTGAAGACTGAAATATGCGCTTCTTAATCGAAGCCCATTGCCTTTTTTTAATCAAACAAAACGAACGCATTTCGTTTTATATTTGCAATCAATATTTTAATCCGGATTAAGTTCCTCGATTGCGGCGAAATGCGTTTTTTTTCTTCTATTTCATCGATACTCGCTATCGCTCGCTCGCAATTTATTAATAGCATACACAGTGTTTTACAATTTAACGTACGAAAAGGAGAGCAGTAAACTTTGAGCTTTTTTAATTAAAGAAATTTTTTGACTTTTTTTAAGTTTTAAAAAGTAGACACAAAACGCATATCTAACACACGTTTTTTCTTCTCTCTCTTTTCTTCAACTTAATTTACAGGAATGGGTGAACGATGCCGGAAACAGAAGTTACAACGTAATTATATTAAACGATCGGTTAATGAGTGAAACGGTGCAAAGCGAGCATTCGTATTTTAATAATAGTACCAATTTGGAAGACGACGATTCAAACGATGCCGATATATCCGATACTCATTCGACCACCTTTAAAGGTAATGTTTTACGCGAGAAAAGCGCACTTTTATTTTACCTACTCCGATTTATTTACACTTTTCTCGTTTTAAACGCAGCGAACATGATACTTCTTTAAAAAAATTCATTGAATCGTTTCCCGCGTTCTCTTTCACTTTACACCTTCGAAAAAAGCGCTAATCGAATGCAAATGCTCGCTCCGAGTGTCGGTCACTTTGACGACGGACGTTTTTTAACACGCAATTTAAAGCGGGCGAGTGCATACAAAGTTTGTGCAGCAGTTTCAATGTCTGAAAATGTTCAGTAGCATCGATTGAGTGATGTGAGAAAGAGGAGCTTCTCGAATTGTAACTTTTGAGATTGTGTTGAAGTGCAGTTAAAACTTTTTGCTCTTGCACTCAATCATATTTTATGAAAAGCTTTCTTTTCTTTTCTTTTTCCATTAAATTATTGAAATATTTTCTCGCGTTTAATTGCGGTAATTATTTGACTTTCAATGACCCAAAATAACTTTTTTTGCGCTTTGATTACAAACTGCTGCATAAATATGCATATTTAACGCGGCGCTCGTTTTTAAGGCAGCGAACACTTTTGCTCGCTATCTTTTACGTTTCCGGGATTCGGGCGAAGCATTGCGAACGAGAAATGCGAAAAACAACGCAATGAATTATTGATTCTAGCCTTGAATTAGTTACGAGAAACACAATGTGTGTGTGTATGTGTATGTGTATGTGTATATGTGTGTGTGTGAAGTTTGAAAAAGTGAAACTGTAACGGTAACGGTGAGTTTTAAGGGCGCTTTCAGATGCTGCCAGCAATGTGAAAAGTGTTTCATTTCGCACCGCTTCACTCTTTCACCTTTTTCCACGACTCCCCACGTTTTCTGGATGTTAGCTTTCAAAAACATTGTTTTCTCCTCTCTATGTCTTGAATGTGAATTTTCTTGTTTGAGAAGCGAGTGAACTTTTCTTTTGAGAAAAGCTCTCCAAATAATTTATTTGCGAGAAGGCGAAAAGACGCGCTGAAATTGAAACGCCGTTTTAACGTCTCAATTATTTAAAACGGTGGAAAGAAAAAATAAACTAAAATAAGGCAGAGGAAAATCGAGTAAACGGCGCTTTTCTTTAAAACTGTGTTCCGTTAAATCAATCACTCAATCAACGAGAAAGGTGCGAGCTGTGCGTTATTTTCTTCCTGTCATTTTCTTCATCGCTGCAAATACTCAAAACGCTCGCTTCTTTTGCTGCTTTTCGTCACTCGCGCTTCTTAAACGTGCTCCCGAATGGCACTTTTGTCGAAAATTACCAAACGCGGAATGTAATCAATTAATTGTAATGAGAATATTACGTTTTAAAAAGTATTTGATAAGTAAACGATGTCAAAGTTATTAAAGAAAACGCATACACCTTAGCTCGCCTATCGAAAGTATTGCGTTTGTATTAAAGTAGCTCATAAAAGTTTTTTTCTTTTCTTTTCTTTTCTTTTTTGCATCATTTGAAAAAGGGTTGAAAGTGTGGCCAATTTTGAAAGCGGATAGCTTTGAGAGCAATCGTAATTACACAGCGCTTTTCAGGAAGCATTCTCCCCTCTCTCTCTCTCTGTTCTCTCCGTTAATTGTTTCATTTCGCAAAGATAATAGGAGAGAGAGAAGAGAATTCATAATAACAACGAATTGTATTGAATTTTGTGCCACATTTTTTTTGATATCGATGCAGTAAATCTACGCTTTTTAACTCGGCTGCTTTCATTCTGTGTAAACTTTTTCAGCGAAAAAAAGAGAAAGAAAGATAATTACACGTAATTATGAATATCACGAATGTATTGAAAAAGAAAAAAAATTATAATTTTATAGTATTAGTAAACAGAATATTTGTGTAGAACTTGATATGTAAAGCGAAGTATAAATTTCGGTAAGAGAAAAATGCGAAATAAAAAAAGAAGCGAGACTCTTGTTATTTCTGTAGATGAGTTCAAGAGTAAATATAAATCGAGAGAAGAAACTATTTTTACACATGATTAATGTAAATGACAGGTGAGTCCCGCCGTTATTTCAAGTAAATACATAATATAAATGCGAATCGATCAAGCCAGATGTGTGTATGTGTGTATGCGTCTTAAGAAACTTTAATCCTTAGTCAAGGTTTTGAGCGGAAAAACATTTGATCGCTTTTTAGATATTAAAAAGCGATGGAAATTATCGAATAAACGCTAATCTCGATTCTCGAACGAATTATTGAAAGTTTCACCATCGGACTCATTTTTGAAAAACTCTCATGTTGGCGATATTTGGGATATTCCCGTCGAGGAAAGCGCGTTTCGTTTAGTTCCTACTGGTTTTTACCACAAAGTGAGGAGAAAACCATCGAAACGATGGGTAACCTGTCTACTTAGGCTTTGTTTATCGTGTGTCATTTATTTCTTCTTTCACTTTTGAGGCGCACAAATTATCCGTAAAACACATCGCTTCACTCGCTTGTCGCGCAGTTTCACAGGCACAGAGAAAGTTAACGATTCGTTTCATGTAATCTTTTTAAAATTGAAGCGAAAGGGTTGTGAAATTGCAGCTTATCGAAAAAGGCTTTAAGCACCTAACTCGCTGAGAGTTCGCTTCTCTCTCGCTGAAAATGTTGTTTGTGTCTTTCTCTCTCTCCTCTCGCTTTCCCATCGATTCGATCATTCGAAAATTGTTGAGCAAACGTTGTGAAAGGTGCCTAACGTGATGCGAACGTGCGATGCATGCAAAATATGTGAACGCTGTCGATGTCCGCGACATAAATGCTGTTTGTGCTGCATGCCAGAGATGCTTTTCAAATAAGGTTAGCTGTTCGTAAGACACGAATCACAATTGAGTAATGACAGCGAGAGCGAAACCGGGCGAGAGCGAAGATGCGCCGCGTTCTCCGCTTTTGTCAAATTGTTTCTATTTAGACGCCGAAAGGTCGACAAACCTTTCGGCCGTTTCCGAAACACTCGGTTTCGGGAAATGCGAATCGATCGACGAAAGAGTGTCAGTGCCGCTCAAGCAATTGAGATGCGTTTACGAAGAATAAAAGAAGCTTTCGCGACAAAGTTCTCGTTCGACAGTCAAGCGAAGAGTTCTTAAGTTCGAAGACCGAGTTTGTGAACCGTGACCGAGGGCGAGGCGAATGGCAATAGCGGCTACTTGAATTTGAGTCTCTCGCTCTCTGATTAGCCTTCTTCGCCTCTTGCGATGCTCGTCCCGTTTCGACGCGAGCTCGCGAGTGGCCAATTCGACTGCGAACGTTGCGAGCGTCGAAAGGGTGCAGGAAAACGTGCCGCTGCGAGGTGCGCTTAATTAAGCCTGGAGACTGAGTAACCTTTTTAGCAGAAAAGAAGAGCGAATAAAGCGATGGCTGTTTTGAGTATTAATTAGTGAAGAAAGTAGTGATATGAGGCCGTGTATCGAATGCATAGTTCACTTGTCAAGCGAAGAGTGCAATTAACCGATGCCGGTTTATATTGAGAGCGCAATTGAAACTATTTTTGCTGGCACTGAATGTAAGAATGCGAACACAGAGCAGAGATGAGAGCGCGACTGGCAAAGTGATAATAATGGCTGTGTGTGTGTGATAATGTCATTGACCACAGAATTTACTGCTTTGCTTCGATTGTACACTTCATTTAAAAGAGAAATATTCTTCATTTTTCGAGACTTATTATTAAAGCATTGTTTGTTACGTAAACGCAAACGACTTGTTTCAAGCCGTCACTGATTTTTTCACTTAAGATGCACTTCTTGCCGGACTGCATTCCGATGCAAGTCAACAAACTAACAAACCAAAGGTCAACAACCAGAATTTTGGTTATAAGGTCTCATTTCGTCGGTTGCATCACTCGCACCGACCATCGTTTCTGCGTACTGCCTTCTACGCGTTTACGCATTTACCGTTGCGTACTATATGACAACGTGCGAACGGATCGCCTATTTTCCATTCAAATAACAAATGTTTTCAGCGAAACGCATCGCAGGTTATTGACCATTGTTTTCAAAGTGGTCTGCAAACCGTTACAAACACAATAACAGCGCTTTAGCGATGTAAACAATGCCTACAACTATCAATTATGCTGCACTTGCATTCACTTTTAATGGCAAACGATTCGCGCACCTCTCTACGTCCGCTAAACTCTCTCTCTCTCTCTCTCTGCTCTTCGCAGATATGGACATCGAAGCTGAGTGCTTCCCCTGCATTCCAATGTCAAGTGCAATACAATTAAACCATAATACACTAAATGCGAATAGCAGCAGCTTGCTGTCCACCGTCTCGCCTACATCGAAGAAATCGACGACAAGCAGCAGCAGCAGCAACTGCAGTAATAGCAACAGTAACAGTAACACGACAAAGAATGTTACTTTAGCTGCATTATTAAACAGCAACACAACCAATAGTCTTCCCACTTGTTCATCGCCATCAACGACAACTACGACGACAACAGTTCCATCGAGCAGTCAACTACCACCGACGCCGCCAGGGTCGAACAGCGGGTCCGATTGCGAAATGAACAACACGTCCGTATTTACGACAACAAATTGTCTGACAAACAGTAGTAACTCACTAACCACGCGGAATTCGGGTAGAAAGCAGCGAAGCAACAACTCGATCCTCTCACCCGTGGGCTCGTCGTCGAGCACCTCTTCGAACGCATCAAACTGTTCTTCAAAAAGCAGCGTCTCTTCGAAATGCAATCGCAATACAAACGCTGCCGCAGCTATGTCCTCACTGATATCCGTACAGCCGAAGAACGCCGCATCGGGCACGGCGGTGGTGTTAACGGAAGAAGAGAAGAGGACATTGATTGCAGAAGGTAGAAAAGCGCCGCGAAGCCCACAGAGCACCCACAAAGAGAACGCTTATTAGTTAATTAGCTGCGCGAAAGTTTACAAATTTTTCGAATGCATACATTGAGAGCAAGAATAAAGAAAATGTGGGTTAATTGCAGTTTCGTCATTTATTATTTTATGAAATTGTTCGCAAAAATTTCAAAGCTCCTTAACTCCCTTCCTTCGGGCTGTACTTTGAAATCTTTTTCTCATTACTAAACGCTTGTATTTCGCTCACTGCCAGGTTATCCGATTCCGAGTCGCTTTCCGCTGACCAAAGCCGAAGAAAGGAGTTTGAAGAAGATCAGACGCAAGATTAAGAATAAGATCTCGGCGCAAGAGTCGCGCAGGAAGAAGAAAGAGTACATGGAAGAGTTAGAGAGAAGGGTGCAAGTACTGGACGCAAAAGTTAAAGAACTCGAAAGCGACAACAGAGTGCTTCTAGAGCAGGTCTCCATTTGTAAAGCCACTCATCAAAGTCTCTCTTCGTCGTCATTGTTAAGCAACGACTCGGACGTGGACGAAAAGAGCCAAGTTAAGCTCGACTTGCCCATAGTGAAACGAATTAAAGTCGAGCCGAGAGACGAAGACGATACGTAAACGCACCACATAACATAAAAAAATGAATCGCTCATCAAACTGTGTCCTGCTAGTCGTGTATTATGTACGCAATCCATTGCTGCATATTAATATTCCGAGAAAATATTGAGTAAAAAACAAGCAACAAATGGGATTCGTCCGATGATGTTAGGTCTATTTATTTATTTTTTATTTTTGGGAGATGAAACATGCGTTATATTTGATAGATTATATGAGTGTATTTGAGATGCTTTTTTGAATCTCTGAAATTATTGCTCATAAATTATTATTATAATTATTAGGAAAACAGAGAAACTTTATTTTTAACACGTTTACGCCGTAAAATTGTATGCAACACGAATGATAAAAGAAGAGACAAAACGAAATCGAGTTTAAAATGTAAAAGAAAATTTTTTTCAATTTTTTTTTACAATCAACGCTCGGCACAATATTAAGAACGAAACGATTGCCGGTCGCTGTTATCGCTTTGTAATATATTGAAGTTTTTCAAATTTAGGGCTCCTCATTTCATTCGCTCGACCGACCAGAGTTTTAATATAGTTTATATATTAATTTTTGCTTTAATTTTTTTTAAGCCACTTGTTGTTTGATTTGTAAGTGTTGTGCTCAAGTCGAAAAGCGTAATCATTCGCACACCAACCATTCCATCGTTTCCATGCCGCGGTTCCTTCTCATAATATATTGTCGCTATATGCGATTACACGAGACGAATTGTGAAGCAGACGAAAAATAACGAGAGACGAAGAGTGAAGAAAGCAAACGAAAAAATTGATGAATAGTGAAGCAAAACGGTTGTATCTCATTGCATATCTTCTATTTTATAATTATGGGGAAAACTGAAATAAATATCAAGTTTTTGCTTTTCTGAAAAAAGTGCTCACAGAGTTTCGCCTCTGCTGCCATTCATTTTTCGATCTTGTATCGCATTTTCTTTCACTTAAAAATTTAAGCGAAAAAAGTTTGAGAAAAAATAATGAATGAAACGAGAAACGAGAATTTGCGAAAATTTTTCAGGTTTCGGTATTTGGCGATTAAATAAAGTTGCAGATTATAATAATGCACACACACACACAAACACCGCATTGAACTGATTGCTTTTTTCGCACTATAAAAGCGTTTTCGGCGCAATTCAATGACTAAATAACATGAATTACGAACAACAAAATACAAACAAACGAAAAAAGTGCCCGCAGAAGTTCCTGTTTCGCTCGCTCGTTTCATTATTATTTTTACCGTTTTATTCTCGCTTTGAAAATTATGTTTCCATAAAAAATAAAGCGAAAAACGAGCTCACTTCTCCGTCGCTTCTTCGCCTTCTTCGCCTTCTTCGCTTACCCTCTTCTTTCAATTCGGCTTCATTTTTGCATTTTTGATTCGCGCACTCACACCGCCAATTTCACGCAACTATCGGCTGCTCAATTGCTCAGCTCGCCTTCCTCTAAGCTCGCACACTCTTCTCTCTGCGCTCATTTCATTAGGCGATGTCGTGAAATGGAACGTCGCAGTGCTTCCAACAACAAACACCGCGTACACTTTTTCATTCTCTCCAATGCACAGCGTATACTTTTCACTACTTTTCTCAAGCTTTGCTAAACATTATTCCTTTATTCCTAGAAAAATGAAGCGAAAAGCTTTTTTTGCGAACTGTATAATTTGGAGAGAGGAAAATGATCATTGAGTGTGTGGTCTTCAAAGAGAATTTTCGCTTTATTTTGCTTATTACACGATATGTGCTAAAACGCGCCATAATCGTGAATTCATTCGATTAATCTGCCCGTATGGAAGCTGCTTCTCGTAAAAGGCATTCGCATTTAAGAAATAAAATTAGAAATTACTTCCAAAATGGCATTCACCGCGCGAGAAATTTATTGTTCGCTTCAATCTTTAAAAAAAAAAGTTCTAAGCGAATGTTCTGTTTTCGCTGCGATACGATCGAGAAGAAGAAGAAGAAAAAAGAATCTGTCGCAAAGATTTTTGTCAGCTAAAACGAGCTTCTATTTGCAATTTTTAATTAATTTCGCGAAAATCCCTTTAAGTTATAATGTGTAATAAATACAAAAAATTTTTAAAAGCATTTTGAGTTCTAAATATGAGTCGAGTACAAATTTTTAGCTTATGAAAATTTAATTTTTTTCTTCTTTCTTCTTTCAATTAAACCGTGAACTTACGTGAGATTATTTTCGAGTGTTTTTCACCTCGTTACCATCTGTTATTAAGATAAAAGGAAGTTGCATTTATTAAATTTAAAAATGGAAATTCTTTTTTTTTTTCATAAGTCGAGATTCTCACTTCGGAACCGTGAAAATGCGTCGAATTTTAGTGCAAAAATACGCGCTTAAGCGATGTGCGTACGTGTAGACCAGTTAAGTGTGGCAGTTAATCGTAGATAAGATGTAAAATGTCGTGTCAAAAATGCTTTACGCGTTAAATTGTTATTGAAGGCATAACGGCAGTGAGCGCAATTAACAGCTACACGCTCATTGTGTTGTGTGCGTGTTCTTGTTTAAAGTCGAACAAAGTAGTTAAAAAACGGCTTCATTTGTTTTAAAATTCAAGCATTCACGCTCTAAACAGCAGTTAGGCGTCGCTTATATTGCGCTTTGTTGAACAATTGATTAATATTTTGTGTCGTTTGCCACTCTGCTGATTTTGATTGATGTACGTGGCATTCGCAGAGGTAAGTTTATGTTTGCGACATATGCTGCTTCTGCTCTCAATGCTCTTGCGAGCACAGAGATTGGCGATAAGCGCGGCAGCGATGCCAAAGTGTTGTTGAATGAGTGAAAATGTGTTTTGAACGCGAAACGGCGAGTAAAATGTTAATCACGTGAAGAACTAGGATAAAATTTAAATCTTCGCTTAAATGAACTCAAAATAAGTTTGCGATCGAGGATAAAGAACTTTTTTTCGCGGTATCAAGTTTTTTCAAAGCTTAAGCGAGTTGCTTTTTAAGCGAAACTTCCATCGATTAGAAAAAACCAGCGAAAATCTTGTCACTCTATTGAATTTCATAATCCGATCAACTTGATACGTGTGGCGGATTGTTTCAATACAAAAACTACGCGTGATACCGACCGCGATTAAATTTAATTTTTCAATAAAAAAATCGATCGAAAAAATTCAGATTCTCGCCATTGAGCAAAGTAGTGAATAAAATTTTCTTCCTTCCCCCATTTATTCACTTGATTTTGAAACTTGGTTTATGGCCTTGTTAAGCTTCTAACTTTTGTTTTGTCTATTCGAAAAAATCAATTTTCATGCCGTTTTCATTTTTTCTTCTTGCGTGAAAAATACTTTCACTTGCTAAAATAAGATACGCGATTCTTCGTTTCTCAATTCCCTTGAATACTTTTCGCACTGTGGCTTATACTTAATCACGCATGAACATTATCTTCTGTTTGAAGGGTGATTTTCGTGTGAAAAACACCAACATTTTGACTAATTGTTTACACTTGCTCACAAATATGATCATAATTTTATTGCAATTTTATTTGCGAATCTTGCTGATGCTCTTTGAACATTAAGCTTTAATTAGTGAGCAACATTTTACGCGACTTTGATAGTGTTGGTCAAAAATTTGTCAAAATTATTTTTCAAAAATGCTTACAATTAGTGAACAACTTTTAGGCTGTCAATTTGTTTCTGAGACATTTTGACAAGTTGTTTAATATTCTTTTCGAAGCGAAATAACAACAATTTTATAGTGACACAGTTTATCTTGTTAAGTAAAACGTTTTATTTTGCGAATATACCTTCTGTTTGTCATTTAAAAAAGTACGTAACAAATGAAAATTTTTGTCCCATCGATCAATTCATTTTATCGCTTTAAGTTATTGATAATCTACGTATTTTTGTCTCAAATGAATGCTTGAATCGTGATGTGTTTCAAAATTTTCACTTTTCAACATATTCAGTTTATTTAATACTCGTTTGCGTATTAATTTTTTTTTTCATTCAAAAATTTCAAAATTTTTAATAATGAAATAATGAAAATTCAGAATAAGATGACAGTTAGCATAACTTTACAATTCTGAACACAATGAATTTGAATGTTGCGCATAGCATGCTGAGCAAAATTTTAAACATCAAATTTAATTTTTTTTCCCTAGAATTTTGAAGAATTTATATGATTATTAACAATGATAAACAAATAGAGATAGCGCTTTATTATCCTGCTGATAGCTGATATCGAGAATATTTTTATTTCTTCTTAACGCCTGTGCTTAAATGTGCGTCAAGCGTAAAAAAATCAAAATAGAAACTCGTTAGTGATTAAATGATATTGAAAGGATTCTTTTATTATTCGAAAATAACCAACATACTCCAAACTTAATTTTAAAGCAGACATCGCAGAAAACAGTTTCCGTTATAAAATAAACCAGATTATTATCATTAATATTAATAACTGGATTCAAATTCAAAAACTTTAGTTTTTAAATCTAAAGATGGGAGTTTTTATTTCAGTTAAAGCTACTAACTTATCTAAAAAATTTTAGCGGTAGAATGTTACGCTCATTTTGAATCGAGCGTCATGTAACGAATGTCAAGAATGAGAACTAAAGCTTTTTAAGGCCGCAATTTGAGTGGCTTTATTTTTGAAACAGGGCTAAAATATGAAAAAAAATTGCGCATTTTTGTCCGACAAATCTTTCATCGCATTATTTCGATGCGAATTAATTGATTTTTTGGCACAAATGTAACTTCAGAGAAGTGACTGTAAAAAATAACTTCATTCGTTTGATTTATGAGTTTAAGTTACAATTTCACATATGGCAATTACGTAAAATTCTGCCAAACACTTAAGATTTTCACACATGTACAGTCACCGCCAGAATATGTTGCATCTAATCTTTTATACTGATATGATAAAGCACTAAATTTTCATTCGGATTTAAAGTTTATCAAAATTTTACATTGTTAGTAATTCGATTTATTCAAAATCACATCTGTTTAAACGAATTCAAAAACATTGAAAGTGAATTTATTTAAATATTTTTCGAGACAATGGCAATTACTCCAAAAGAAGAGCGTTTAAAATTTGTGATTTTTTATTTTATGGGAATGGAGTCAATCGAAATAGCTAGAGATTTTGGCCGCGATGTTAGAACTGTTCAAAGGTGGCTTGATAGATATGCAGAAATGGAGTTTATTGATGATA
>NCKU01000085.1:0-13995 GCA_003675995.1 Dinothrombium tinctorium | reverse complement strand
TAACAGTGGTCGCAAGCGAGTAACTAATGAAGAGGAAGATTAAAAAGAAACTTTCAAAACATGCCTCATTTAATTCTGATTTTGACCTTTATTTGGCCATTTCTCGCGAGTGGCAAATATTAAGATCAGATGTTAATTATTGTCGAAATTTAATTAACTCAATGCCAAATAGATGTTTTGAAATTATAAGAAAGAATGGTTCTTCATTGCCATATTAAAATCTACAATAAACACTTGATTTTGATTTTCAATAAGTCGCATTTTGATAAACTAAATCCGAATGAAAATTTAGTGCTTTATCATATCAGTATAAAAGATTAGATGCAACATATTCTGGCGGTGACTGTACAATCTCTGCCGAGACACTTAAAATTATTCTTACACCTATACAATCGCTACAGTCAATGACAGAATGTTTTAATATCTTATCCATAAAAACCATTAAATTTAATCACAAAAAATTCTGTCGTTGTCTGAAAACCTTTCATATTTTTTAAATCTATTTTTCTGATAATTTTATTTGCTGCTTGGAGACAAACAAAAAAGTAAGCAATTACGGTAAAATTAAATTAAATTTGTCACAATCGAAACCTTTTAATTAATAGTAAATGGAAATTCATTGTTTATCATAAACACGATACACTCTAGTAATAAAATTTCTTTGAAAAAATGTTGAAACTGGGTGTGCGTGATTTTTTTTTTTATTATTTTGGAATTCTTCTAACTAAAACTTTTTTTTAAATCTGGAAAAAAATATGATTGAAATTCTTTAAGGAAACAGTTTCGCTCTTAGCTTTGGCTTTGCCCAAAAACGAGAAAATTTTTTCCCTCATAGTTACCCAAGTGTATTTATATGATTTTTTACATTTTATTAGCTTTTGCTTTGATCGGATCGAATTTTTTTTTTGTTTTTTATCGAATCAAAAAAATCTAATTTATCATAATTTTTGACAGTACTACAGGAAGAAAAATTTTGATTGTTGTGTTAAAAGCAGCAAACATTGCGTAATTTAATTTTTAAAAGTCATTCGTAGTATGTCGCAAGAATTTTCGGAAATTTTAATTATTGAATTGAAAAAATGGATAAAAGTTTTAGGCGGTCGTATGAAATTTATTTTTGAATTTTCTAGTTTTTAAAAAATTTTTGTAAAGTGAACCAATGCAGAAAAGATTTTTTATTTTTGATCAAACGTTCTTTTCTAATATAAATTCCGTAAAGCAAAAAATATTTGCGTGCCACAACAAGTCATAGTGAATACGCAGAATTTGAAATTTTCTGCAACTATGAAGGTGATGTTTTTTCATTATCATATCTACTTATCAAAATATGAATAAAATGTATTTAAAATATGAAACAATTGAGGTATTGCCATTATAATTTAAACTTTTTTTATATTCTTTATTTGAATAATATCTGTGAAAATTTGTTAATTAGTTTTATAAATTATATATAATACATAATAAATTAGTTTATCGTTTATGAATGATTAAATAGATTTGATTAACCACAAAGCTGATTGCTTTTCATTTCATTATATCTTTCGACTATAATGTGATTTCTCAGGTGAATTCGCTTTGTTAGCACTGAAAGTAAGAACATATTATGATTATACATTTGCAACATTTATTTATTTATTCAAGAATATTTTACAATACATACTAGAAGACATATTTTTTAATTAAAATATTGTTTTACGAGCATTTAGTTTTAAAAAAATCGCCGTAAAATGATGAATTTAAGATAAGAGTAAATAAAAACTTCGAAAGCTCAGCTCATTTTTAGATTTTGTTAAAAAATAATTCTAAACGATAAAAAATCTCGAACAAAAGTTTAAAACCTCATTACAAGTGAAAATCGAACAGCTAATAAAATCTAAATTATGTTTAATTATACAGAAGAACAATTTCAAAATTATTTTCAAATAAAAAACTTCACAGCTTTCTACTGTTTTTGCGATAAATCGATAAACGTCGAATGCGCTCTTTTCTTCAAACTTGTGTTTTAAAAAACTTTTTTATTAACATTTGTGTTTACAAAATTTTCAGTGATTTTCATGAAAAACATTTGCTTTTGAGTTCGTAAAAAAATAATTACAAAAAATCGTTACTACTGACAGGGAAGAAAAGGAGTGGTGTAAATGTGTCATTTTTGCTGATTGTGTATGATTCAAGTGATGACTATTAAATTTATATTGTCAGTCCTCGTTTTCGAGAAATCGCTAGATTCCTTAAATGCACCGATGGGGGCGAAAAGATTTCTTGTTTTTGGAAAAATCTATGAATTTAATTTTTAAAAAGTTATTTCACATAAAAAACTTTTAAAGTGATAAATTGCTTTATGCTATCTATGAAAATAAAAACGTTTGGTTTATTCATTAAATGAATTTCATTTGCTAACCTACACAGTAAGATAAATAATGATCGTGATTATATTTAGAACATTTGAATAATGTTTCAATGCATTTAATTGCGGTAGTGATTAATTTTAAAATCGAGTAAACGAAAATTTTGACCAACTTTGAATAAAATCGTTTTCCATTTTAAACACTCATAAATTTTTATTCTCTTTATTACATGCTATTAACTTTTTGAACACCTATATAAGGCCAATAATGCTGTACTTTTGATGCTTTCTTCTAATTTGACGTTTGACAAGAAAAATTCGTCGCTTTTAATCCGCTCGCATTTACAAGGTATCCAAAATGTTTGAAATTTTTATTTTTGATTTAATATTTGTCCAAAATAAACTTGCATAAAATTTAATACCTTTGCACGCGCTGTGAGAATTTAAAATTACTAATTTTTAATAAATTTGAGCTGCTCAACTGTTTTCGTTATTCACAAAAATTCATATAAACTATTTTAGAAGATAAAAAGTTATTAAGCCATGGATGAGATTAAATTCATCAAAATTAATTTTAAACTTAATAACTCGCTTATGCACTGATTTTGAAACATCTCCACTAGTGATTTTAAAGTTCACTGCATGTGGTGTGTCTGTCTAAATGAAATTTTTAAAAGTTTCTTAAAATCTTTTAGCTCACTGACAGCAAAATTAAAAAATTTTGATAAATTCCTATTTCTATTGACCCTCGTGCTAATATCATAAAATATTATTCAGAATTAAGAAATTGAAGCATCTGAAGCATGCCAATGAAATGGGCGTCATTACCGATAGGTGACTCTGAAAAACAGCTAAATTACCAACTTTGAATTTTTTCATTAACTTAATTCATTGCCATCACAGCAAACTATGTTATATCTCATCAATTCAACTCATTATTCAAGCTACATGATGTAATATTAACCCATTTTTGCTAGATAAAACAAATGAAGAGTTTTATTTGATAGTAATTAGATTTTTCTAGTAGTCACCTGTCGGTAATGACGCACATTCGATTGAAATAAAAATTACAAAGAAATGATTACAATGAAGAGATGATGATATTTTAATTGAGTATTTTACTTGAGTATCAAAAAGTGACTGAAAAATTTGAATAAACTGGTGAAATTTGCTGTTAAATAAGAAGATAGTAGAATAAGTCTAATGCAATATTTTTATCTCAAATTCAAATTTTTATGTTTATAAAAAAACAAAAGTTTTTAAACTTCCAGTGGTACTTTAGATGATCAAAACATTTTTTTCAATTGAAACAATTCGAATAGTTTTAGAGGAAAACATAATTTTATTGCTGAGATCAAACATAGCAAAAAATACAGTGAAACCTCTCTACAAAGGACACCAAAGGGCCAAAAAAATCTGACCGTTATAAAGAGGTGACCGTTGTAGAGAGGGTATCTTTAATTGAGTTAACTTAGGAGCGTATTTTATTTTAGTGTCCGTTAGTAGAGGTGACCGCTCAAGAGAGGTGTCCGTTAGGGGAGGTTTTACTGTATAAGTTAAAGAACTAAAAATCGATTGAAAAAATCGTATTTTTACATTAACAAACAGTTCGATACGTTTGAAAACCACAAACAATTGATGAGTGAGTGTTGATTTTGTTCGGAACGAAAATGTGAACGACCGAAGTTTGTGAAACTTTCGATTGCAGCGATTTCAGAAAAGCGAAATTCAACGCGTCTAAAGTCGAGTGCGGCTGAAATCGGCGAACGAACGCGCGGCGACAGCGAGTGTACGGCTCTCAAATCGAGAGCCGCCGTTTTCAGTGAAGTTGCGTTTTATTATTGAAAACAGAAACGAAGAGTGAGAAAGCGAAACGCGACTTATTTTTGCATTGAATTAATTTCGCACAGAATCGAATCGCGAACTAACGATGGCTTTTGTCCCACCCGTCGGCGAGTGGATCGAGAGAATGAATGCCGGACGAATGAGCATTGCGAACGTACGCAAACATTGGTCCGAAGAGGTTCCGAAAGTGTTCTGTCCGAAGCGTGATTGCGATTGTCTCAATATTTCGTACGACGAACAAAAAGCGAGGAGAGTTCTATTTGAAACATTGGAACAATTCATGACTGCCTCTCCGAATCCGGACACTGTGTTCGCGCAGCTCAAGCAATTGGATGACTCGCCATTCCTTTGTGGAAAAGTATTCAAAAGCGGAGAACCGACGTACTCGTGTCGCGATTGTGCTCTGGACTCAACTTGCACCCTGTGTGTCGATTGTTTTAAAAATAGGTTTGTCACTCTTCACCTTTTCGCATTCCTATTTTTGCATTTGTTTCGTTTTTTAGTCCACACCGTAATCACAAATATAGGATGTCAATGAGTGGCGGAGGAGGCTATTGCGATTGTGGTGATGTCGAGGCGTGGAAAGAAAATCCATTTTGTAGCACTCATCTTCAAGGTTACAACAATGTATGACTTCAAAAGTTTCCTTTTCTAGTATTAACATTAAATTTCTTCTGCAGTCTCGTAAAAACATCACCGCTGTCGAAAGGTTACCTCGCGATTTGACCGAACGTGTCCGTTTGATTTTCGAAGCGGTTGTAAAATATTGTTTTGAAGTACTAACTCTAGACCATAGTCCGAATTTACCAGAAGATCTTCAGTATAAAGGCAGTGATGAGCAGAACATTTCTTCTGATTACGCAACGATGCTCTTTAATGATGAAATTCATACATATGAACAGGTTATCACGACTCTTAATCGAGCCATTGAATGCAGTAACAAAGAAGCGATCGGATTTGCAACAACTGTAGATAGAGAAGGCCGGAGCATCGTGAAATGCGCTCCTTTTCAAGTTTGCTCTCAAATCAAAAGCGCCATTGAAAAGCTTACAAATAGACATGGAAGCAAACCTCTTCGTGTTGATGTGATTCACACAACTGTTGTTGCTCATCAAACATATGCGATGAGATTGCTTGCATGGCTTCAAAATATAATTGGGCATTGTGAAGGATTTGCGAGTATATTCAGCTCTGTTATTATGGAACCATTTCCATTTGGTGAAGAAGCAACAAATTCTAGTAGTGTTTTGCTACTCGAACGAATTATGCGTGTTGATGTTCAGCTCTGGAAAATAGCAAGAAGTCAATGGCATCAATTGTTTATCAGTGGACTTTTGATGGAAGCTGAAAGCAAGAAACGTTTTGCAAAAGTTTTTACTCGACTCTATGGACAGTTAATGAAAGATTTTATTAACGATGATCATGAGCACTCGGTTTCAATTATATCGCTTTCTGTGCAAATATTCACTGTCCCTTCTTTAGCTCAAAGTTTAATAGCTGAGGATGATGCTCTCTCAATCGTAATGAAAGCTTTTTCTGACGAATGCAGACGACATCGAAACCATGACGGCAAACTCGCTTTCGAACGAAATCACATTACAATGACTTCTTTCAGAAGAGCACAATTTATACTTTTAGATTTAAAATATCTTTTATCTGTCAAGCCAAAAGAATGGAATGATAGTCTTAGAAAGAATTTTTTGGCTGGCTTTTCAAAACTAATTGAACTTTTAGAATGGATGCAAGGCATGGATTCTGTTGTTCGACAAGTTGGCCAGCATGTTGAGTTTGAAGCCGAATGGGAGACTGGTATTAACCTTCAATTGAAATTGGCTCCTGCTTTGACACTATTTATAGACTGGTGTGGCTCTGATCGAATAGTACTATTGAAAGCTTTGAGAACAGCATTGACTAAATTAGATCAAAAAAGAGAAAAGACTCAATTCAAAAGCTGGAATCTTTGTGGTGTTGAAGCTAATTACATTGATTATGATGTGTCTTCTATGCCGGTCACGATACATTTACCGTTATCTAGAGTTGTTGCTGGTCTTTTACTGCATTTGACGCGATATGATGTGAATTACAATTCTCCTGAATTTTTAATTAGAAAGACATTAACACCAATACAACTAATGGAACTTCCTTTGCGCACTTTGGTGATGATAGCACAATTTAGAGCAGGAATGTGGCGACGCAATGGATACTCGCTTGTAAATCAAGTTTATTTTTACCATAATGTCAGGCTCCGCGAAGAAATGTACGATCGTGACATACTTATGCTGCAGTATGTGGCAGCTTTAATAGATCCAAACGAGTTCCTCATCAATTTATTGAACAAATTCGGTCTTTTTATTTGGACGCAAGAAAATTATGAATACACTCATAGAAAGCCAGAAGAAGACTTCGTGCGACAAACAATTTCTCTTGTTGAAGAATTTTTGAGTCTCTTATTGATTATTGTTAGCGAGCGACACACACCTGGCGTTGGAAAAGTTTCGGTAGAAGATAGACTTAAAAAGGAAATAGTGCAATGGTTGTGCGTTTCACCATTAACTCATAGTGATTTGATCAAATGCTTACCAAAGGACACAGTAAATGAAGCAGTTATCGAAAATATATTAAGTGAAGTGGCGGTATTCAAAAAGCCTGTAAATCAATCGGGTGGTAAATATGAACTAAAGGATGAATATTATAAAGAGTTCAATCCATTCTTTTACCATTTTACTCGCCAAGATCAAAGCTATGCCGAAGAAGTTCAAATAAAACGCAAAAAACAAGATAAAGAAAAATTCATTTGTTGTCCACCTCCGGTTCCTTCCGAATTTACCTCTCAATTTCGACCGATTCGAAATATTCTTCAATGTGATGTATTTTTCCATATAATGAGTTTAGTTCTTCAGCGTACAAACAGTATGTACTCAATGTCCTATTCAGAGACGCAATTTGAAAAAGTAATGCATTTAATCGGAACCGCTTTGCATGAAGAAGAAAGAGCTTTACGATTAGCAGGAAACCCAGAAGAATGTGATTTTATGTTTACTGAATTGGCGATGAAGAAAGATCTCTATAGACAGTTGGAAAACTGTGTTAAATGCTCTAGAATTGGAGACCATAAAGATCTTCTTCTCTGGGTCATTGAAAAGTTCAATCAAGTGTATCAACTGAGAAAGAATGGTGTCGTTGATTCAGCTTTATTACTACCAGTAAAAGACGAGAATGCAAATGCTGCTTCTTCGAGTAAAAAGCCTCCGAACAGGAACGTTGAATTATCTGCTCAAAGAAGAGCTCGAATAATGGAGCAAATGTCTGCAATGCAACGGAATTTTATCAAAGAACACGCAGATTTTTTCAAGTCAGAAGATGAAAAGAGCAGAGAAACTCCTTCTAATTTGTCGATGGATGTGGGTGAAGACGAAAGCATAGAACAAAATCTATCAGACCCTATCGCAGTTGGTTTAAAGCAACGCGGAAAATCTGTTCAAGTCGAATCGCAAATATGCATATTGTGTCGGGAAGAGCAGCAAATTTCTTCTAATGAACGTTGCATGGTATTAGCAGCATTTGTTCAACAATCGACTGTACTATCCAAAAATCGCGACCGAAAAATCAATAGTTTAGAAGACAATATTGATGCTCTATTAATGCCTGCTGATCTTTACTTTGGAGCACATATAAGCACTTGTGGGCACGTAATGCACAGTGACTGTTGGCAGAAGTTTTTTGAATCTGTTTTGGCCAAAGAGAGGCGACGTCCTCTGCGTTATGGGAGACACGTTAGCTTTGATGTTGATAAACAAGAATTTCTCTGTCCTTTGTGTGAGTGTTTAAGCAATAGCGTGATACCTTTGATTCCGACTCTACAACTTCATAACTTGTCCACTCTTTCTTCAAATGTGAAAATGTCTCTTTCCTGTTGGCTGACTGCTCTTTACAATTCAGTCGAGAAAGTTCAGCCAATTTGGGTTAAGGACCCTTCTATGAATGGTATGAATTTTGTTGGTAGAATATTCAACATTATTCACTCTTTGTTTTGTAGTAGAAACTGGAGAAAAGTACATTTGTCGATTTAAGGCCAATCCTTTGAAATCAGTTCTTGAAAACCTAAACAGTGAATCTGCTGAAACTTTCAAGCGGGTCGTCACTAGTTACAGCGAATGCGCCTCTAATTCAAGGAGTAATCCACTGCCCAGTTCGATAATGGAAATGATGAAAACTTTGGCTCAGTCAATTTTCACTGTAAGTTTCAACGAAAATTCTTTCCAATCATTATCCATTTAACTTTAGGTTGGTTTAAATGTTCACCCGAATTCGGAAGATGATAGAGTTCCTGTAATGTCTTATTGGTCATGTGCTTTCACAATACATGCGATTGAAAGAGTTCTTCGAGTCGAAGAAAAGCCTATTTTCAATGACCTGTCTTCTCGGCGATATAACTGCCTTCAAGCACTAGTCCGTTATGTCGGCGTTTCAAGCGCTGTTTTCAATGTTGCAATTGTTCGTAGTCATTGTATCCGTCTTCTCCGGTATTTATTGGTGAATGATCACTATATCTCCTCCAGAAGCTCTTGTTTAGACGTGGATGCTTTCGGTTTGCTTGTGTCTCTTGTATTATCAAGTCCATCACTCTATACAAATGAAGAAGAGGAAAATCCAGGTTGCGCTCTCACCATCCCTGTTGGAAATATATTTGATCAGCACTATGTTAATTTGATTCTTGTCTTTCATTTAATGCAAATTATTTTAACTCACAAATCAACTAATGTTGAGGAGCCAATGGAAATTGATTCTTTGAACATATCAAGCGACGAAGTTGAGCTTCACTTTATAAATGAATTCTATCACGATGTGCTCTTAGCAGCTCAGCTTAAACCTGAAAGTAAACCCGAACCGCGCGTTCTTTTACGGCAATTGAAAGCGAAGCTTTTGCCATTTTTGCGTTGTTCAGCGATATTCTTTCACTTTTTGACGAACGTTGTGCCGCCATCAAAACTTAAGAATGGTGAAAGAGGCTTACTAAACTGTGAAGAAGAATTCGCCTCGCTTACCGAATATCTTGGACTTTCACCAAAATTTTCCATAATACTATCTTCATCTTCACTTCGTCAACTGGCACTTTGTTGGGTTAGACATCCTCGCATAATACATCTCGTAACTCAAAATTCAGCTAAAGTACAGTCACAGTCAGAACTGCCTTTTAAATTGATCGAGCAGCCACATGAAGTTAATGAATTGATTGAATTGCCAAATGATTACAGTGAACTGATAAATAGCGTTTCACAATTCACCTGTCCAAACTCTGATGGCGATGACAGTCGTTCGCCAACTATGTGCTTGGTGTGTGGCAAAATGTTTTGTTCGCAAAGTTATTGTTGTCAAATCGATTTGGAAGGCACAATGGTTGGTGCATGTACTCATCACGCTCATTTTTGTGGAGCCGGTGTCGGAATATTCCTAAGAATAAGAGATTGCAAAATACTTCTTTTGGCAGGGAAAACAAAAGGTTTTTATAAGCTAACGAAAAACTATCGTTTAATTGCTGTTCTGCAGGTTGTTACATGTCACCGCCATACATCGACGAATATGGCGAAACCGATCAGGGTTTGGTTCGTGGTAATCCTTTACATTTGTGTCGAACGTCATACAAAGAGCTACATAAACTATGGTTGCGACACGGTATTCCTGAACAAATCGCTCACGCTTTGGAAATGTCGAGCAATTTAGCGGCGACTAACTGGCAGTTATTGTAAAATTATTTTAGTAGTTCCATATTTATCAAATGTGTTTAAAAAAAACTTGAAGGTTATAATATTTTCTTTCTTCTTAAATTATGGTTGTACTATTTACTCGTAGATATTTGCTCAGCTGTTTAATTGTACAGTAACTATTAAACTGTTTCACCGCGCTGAGTAAACATGTATTAACTACGAACAGAATAAAGTTTTTAATGATTTATGTTAAAATTTGTAAACACGTGTGGGTTTATTGATTAATTTTAGAATATGTGGTTAGCGAATTACTACCAACTGTAGTGTTAATTAAATTGTTTATAAAATATATAAAATTTCGAAAATCAACTAAATTTCAGGTTTTTAGATTGGTATTCAATTGTTATTGTTAAAAATGTTGTTAAACAGGCAGCGCTATCATTTCCGCATATTTCCCAAAATAACCATTCCTGGATGTCAATAGAAGTGATGTGTTTTTGTTCAAGTGTTAAAAATTTGTTTAAAATTATTTTGCATTTCCGCAATATAAATAGTCGCAAATGTAATAGGAACAATATAAAAATAATTGCGCAAATGAATTGCGTTTGCAATAAATATGTTAAAATTTTAATTTTTTAAATCATTCTAGTGAACATCTATAAAATTTTGTGAGCGAATTTGTGAGTTGTATGTGTAAGCATTGTTGTACAAGGTTGTGCGCTTTGTTTGTAATCACTTTTGAAAATTTATTTCATAAAATCGTGCGATTGCAAAATGAAAAAATGAATTTCTTTTGATAAAACAACTATCATAGATTTAAATAAAACAAAAACTCTTCAATAGCAAATGAAACAGCGAAAGAAAATTAATTAAGAATTTTTCTAAAATCATTTTACGTGTAGGACTTAGTAAAAACATTTTAATAAAGTATTGGTTCATTAATCTTAACGTTTGTATAAAATAGTTTTGAACTTTCATCGTTGTTTTATCAAAAGAAATTCATTTTCTCATTTTGCAATCACGCCATTTTGTGAAATAAATTTTCAAAAGCGATCACAATCAAAGCGCATACCTCTGTAAGGTAAGCTGGTAACTTGTTATCTAAAATTAGCTTATGAGCCAACTGCCGATTGTTATACAACTGGTCAATGCATAGCACAACATAGCAAGTTCTTGATTTATGAAATATTATATTTGCATGACGATAATTTATTTTCTCATAAAAAGTTTATTAGGTTTCATAGTAATTTGAATATCAAAGTAGTGAATTTTAAAATGGATAAATTTGGATAAACAACAGAGCGAGTAGTTGTTATTTGAAGCCCTATAACAGTCTAATCTATGGATTATTTTAGATTGAGATTTGTTCTGATTAAAGAACACACTTTGTTCACTAAAATTTATTAAAAATTTCTTAAATAAATTTGGCTCGAAACCTGGAATAAGATGATAAACTTTGTGCAAGTTTTAATTATAGCCGTTAAATAAAATATATTCAATATAAAAATAAAAATACAGTAAATACAGTTATGCAAAAAATTGTTCATAAAAACGAGGAGTTCATAAAAGTGAGGTATTACCAACACAAGAATGTAAGAAAATTTTCGTTCATAAAAATGAGGGATTCATGAAAAAGAGGGTTCATAAAAATGAGGTTTGACTGTAAATAAAGTTTTTAAAAAAATGTTTGCGCTCGCGATAATTGTTGGAGAGATTCTAGCTAGTCTCTCAATTAAAAATTTAACTTTATGGTACAAAGCAACAATATTAATGATTCCAGTGTCATAAACAGTCTCAAACTTACATTTGATGGCTTCGAAGAAATCGGAGAGTTTAAATGAAAGGCGTTAAGATTGTACAGAACTCGCTAATCACATTTTTTAACCACAACAACAAATCACGCTGAAATCATCGCTGTTTTATTTGCACACGTTAATTCCGCATTAAATTTTGAAAAAAAAATAAAACGAAATAGAGTAAAAGTGAATTGTGAATTATCTATTAACAAATTGGGAAATTCAGTTTGCATTCACTTTCAACTGTTTGCAATCGCTTGAAGTCGTGATAAGAAAACTCGGAAAAACTGTGCTCGCCAATCTGCCGATGACGGTGCGAACAGTTTTTAATAAACACAATCGATTTATATGCTGAATTTCAAATCTAAATACGTTTAAATTTTGCAAATCTTCATGGGTTTCTAATAAGATATCGAATGAAAAGGGACAAACATTTTTCATAAACCATAATATTTGTAAATAACCATTTAAAAATGCCTTTTAATTTTCACTTTAAAATGAAATTATTTGAATTCAAATTTAAAACTAAACGCTCCTACTTATTCAATGTGAAATCTGTTTTTAGTATTTTCTGTATTTAGATTCTAATACTATGCTAATTCTTCCTTAAATATTCAATAATTTTTGTTTTTTAAATTTTCTCAATAAAAATTGCACAAAATCATGACGAATCAGGCGTTAGTGTAACAATAATTCAGGTCACATTGGTGTATATCGGTTTTATGGTTAAAATCGTGGCTTTTTTATTTACAAAATACACAAATACAAAATTTTGTTTGTCGTGAAGAGCACAGAAATTCATAAGTTTGACAAAATACTGAGAAAGCAACGAGAATATTCGTGCGAGTGTCTCAGAGACATGGTAATGTGAGGCACGCGGTCGTGCTGAACTCATCGAGAGCAAAGCGACGATAAAGTTGCGAACACATGAGTTTTCGACAAAAGGCGCTCTAAGTCCATCGAGCACAATGTTTTTCTGTATAAAATTGCTATCTAATTGGCGAGAGACTAGTTGGTCATGCTTTGTTGCAGTTACAAACTGCGAAGCACGAACATTAGTGAGTTTAACTCTTCGTACTTCGTATATGAATAGTGTCGTGGCTAAAGTGCATGTAAAAAAAATTTTGCACAAATTTTCACATTTTTCAGGACCAAAATTCACGTCTTTAGCCATGAGTAACCTTTTTATCATAAAAGTAATTATGTGGGCTCGACCTTTCTTGCCAGTGTTTGAACTTATTGAAAATAATGATGTTGCTTTGTGATACTAAATATGTTAAATAAAAATTAGGCAACATCTGTATAAATACACCCTCATTGGGTCTTTTTTATTCAAAAAATTATTTCGATTAATTTTATTTTTAAAATTACGTGAATTAAAATTTCGGAATTTTTGCATCCTTGTACCTCTCAGATGGTCCTATTTTCACATTAAACTTATTACTATCTCCTGTATAACAAAAATATAAATCTCAAAAATTTGACCTATCTACCTTATATATGGACCAATTATTTATCTTCATTAGTCTTTCTTGCCTTTAATGAAATTGTGCACAGACAGACAGACAATGAGATTAATAGCGTGTTTCACTTCGTAAAGCTCGTTGAAAATGAGAGAAGTCAAAAAAGCACGAAAATGGACACTTTAAGAACTATTGTTTTTCGTTAGAATTTTACTAAAAATTGTCAGGTTTTCATTCTAAACAGAAAACATTGAAAAAACTAACCAAAAAGATTAACTGTCTGATACTCTTCATCAAGTCATTTTTTGGTGCATATCGAATTATTTATTCTAGCATCGTGTAAGCTACAGATCAGCTGAAATTTTGCATAAATTGAATCCCATGAAAGCGAGATTCAGAGATTATTTTAGGAGATCCCGATGAATACACTTGTGTCCAATAAAAGTCTTTCAGTCTATTGCTTTGCATGTTTTAATTGAAGTGAAAAGATTTAATAAACAATAAAATTAGATTATACATATGAATGAATAAATATTCATATAAATGATAGAAATATCAAATTTCGCAATGAATTTTCTCAAAATTAGTTTTAAAGTCGATTTTAATTCTAGACAAGGGCGATCGCACTGTTTGCACACTAAATGAATAAGGACACATTCTCACCTGAACTTTATATGCACATATCTCTCATCTCTGGACATGGTCTATAAAATGGACAAACATTTGTTCGAAACTGTATTTAATTGTATATTGTATTGTGTGTATTCTGTTTAAAAGGTGAAAATAAAATTTGCACAAGATTTAAATAAGCCAAATAAAATCGAAAATACTTGTTGCCAGTA
>NCKU01000084.1:0-69296 GCA_003675995.1 Dinothrombium tinctorium | reverse complement strand
AAAAAAAAAAAAAAAAATTCAGCGAATAAAACAAATTATTAAATGTCGAAATTTTATTATTATTGATTTGAAATCAGTTTATGATTTTATGCTTCAATAATGAACAATGTTAAATCTTACTAAGATAAAAACTTTTTACAAAGAATTTTTTAAAACCAAAGATCGTCATCATCTTCATTACGTTCTTCTTCTTTCTGTTTTATCTCTTCATTGGGCACATCCGCTATCAACGTCTTACTAACTTCAGCAATGTTGATTGATTCTGATGCAATAACAGTGTCAGAAGGTTTACTGAACTTCTCTAAAAGAAATTCAGATGGATCATAGTTTTCATCAACTATATCATCGGCTTCTGGTTCGCCTGAATCAACTTGGCCAATGACCATCTCATGATCAGACCCACCATCGTCACTGTTTTCAGGTGATATTTCTAAATTTTGCTGCAAATCCTTGCTTGTGGAAGGTTTATCTAAAAAGTTTCCTGATGGACTCGCTTCATCAAAGAACTCCATCATTTCTTGATCTCCTTCTCCCTCTTCAAGATCTTTGATGCTTTGCGCGGCTGAACTTGTTGGACGCGTGCTCTCAGCTTCAGCAAGAGACCCGCCAGTTATCACAGATTCACTGTCGGCAGCTTCAAGCGCTGCTTCTTTAGCAGCAACGATTGCTTGCTCCAAGGAAGTTAATTGCTCGTCATATTCAGCTATAGCGGCTCTTGCTGCTTCACCGATTTCGAGAGCTTTTCGCGTAAATTGACTTTCAGGTCCGTTGAATCGATTACTATTCTGATATATGAGATCAATATCGGCCAAAAATTCTTCTCGTGTATGATAACGATGGTCTTTAATATTTTTGGTTATTGTTTCTAAATCGATCGGGTTTTCAATTATATCGTAATATGATTTGACAAACTTTTTGTTTACAGGCTTATGAAAAGGCCATGATTCAGGTATACTTTTCAATCTTTGATTCACAATTGTTTCGAGAATATAAGAAAATGCTACTTGATCATTATCGTCAAGAAGCGGATTTATTGCTTTCTCGATTCTCATGAGTTTTTCCTCTTTTTCTGCAAATCGGGTGATAACTAGTTCGAGCATTTTTTTAGCATTCATCGTCAACACACTGTTCGGACCATTATAAACAGCACTGTTTTTTACCATTTGATCTACATCTCGGATAAAATCTTCTCTGCATGTATACAATTTATCACGAACTTTTCTTCGAATAGTTAAAATGTCCATTGGCTTCGAAATAATTTTATAATAGTCGGGTACCAATTTTGCATTTACTGGCTCCCAGAATAATTCAGTTCCTTCCATAGATTTCATTTCGAGGCAAATTTGATCAAGAATAATTTGCAAAGTGACTAAAGGATCTGTTCGCCTACGATTAGCCGATTTATAATCTGGTTTTTGCAAATAATCGCAATGCTCAACAGTTCCTGCTCTCCGTCTTCTCTTCATAAGCATAGCTTCTTTAGGAACTTTTAATTTTAAAGCTTTTCTCCGTACCTCTTCAGCGTGCTTGATCAACGATTTTGACAGAACTACTTTAGTTTCGTCAACCTTAACAAGATCGTCTTCGTCGAGTCCAACTCTCTCCTCCTCTTCTTCTTGCTCTTCGGTCATTGCAACTTGAACTGGAGGTAAATTATCACCGCCTTTGAACATAGGACAGGCTCTGTTTGTCCTCATGTGTCCAACTGCGCCACACGCACCACACTTTAATTTAACATTTTCTTTCTCTTTCTTAAATTTTTTCTTGGCAGGTTCACCGTTAATACTTTGCAATGGAGATGATGGTTCGATTATGGTCGAGTCAAGCTGCTCACTATAATCCATTTGCTTTTCTAACAAAGCGAATGTAGATTTTCTACCCGATGAATCAAGTTGAACTTTTTCTTTCTCAGCGTTTCGTTTTAACCTACGCAATTGTTCCTGAATCCTACGTTTTTCTCTTCTAATCTCTTCTTTTTGCGTTTCGTCAAGAGCTGTTGCAAACTTTCTGATATACTCTGGATCTTTTGTTTGTCGTATTTTTACATAAGTATGGATGACGGCTGGTTTTCGTACAGTCTCTATTCTTACGTACTCTTTCCCATCAGTATTTTTAAATGTGCGGTAAATTTTGAGAATTTTGCCAGTTGCTGACGCGAGGCTTGACGAGTCATCGATGTCTTCTTCTTTTTCCTTCGTTTTCTTTTTCGATACTTTAATATCATCGCCTTGATTTGAATCTTCTCCCATTATAAGTTTTTGAAGTTCTCGACGTTCAGCTTCCTCTTTCTCCATCGACAATTGCTGACTTGTTTTCTTATTTGCAATTATATTTTCAATATTTTTACCCATTTCTTCAATCTCTAAATCGTCTTCTTCAGATTCTTCTTCATCTGTCGAAAGCTCTTCTTTCAAAGATAAAACACGATTTTGAAGTTCAAAAACACGTTGACATTCTTCTTTATATCTTTCTTGATGCTCGGCAATACTAAAACGGTTACCACGAGCAAATTTACTCATAGCCTCGGAACCAGCTTTAGCTTTTTCCGTTGAGAGAGTTCTAACAACATCAATAACTTCCCAACGCGTTAATTTTTTAATCTATTTGAAAAGAGATAAGTGAGAACTGAGAAATAAAACAATTAAATTAGAGGACTCACTTCATCTTCAGCAACACCAAATTTACGCAAAAGATTTTTTGCTGCATTCAGGGGTAATCGTCGAAGATCAGCATCGGTGCCTGTGACGGTCTTTTTAGGTGGGGGATCTTTTGCACCTTCTTCCTGTATTTCCATTAAAAGGCAAATTTGCAAATTGAATAAAATCAATTCTAATATTGACTCAAATACCTTTGAAAGTTGAGGTTTATTAGGAATTCGAATATATGAAAAACCTTCACCACAACCTGTAGGATCAGCAACTCCATTCAATTGAAGCAAACACTTTCCCTTCATAGCGGCGATAAAAGCTCTTGTCGTATTCCATGGCGCTGCTTTCACCTCGTCATCCATTTTTAATTGTAGCTCTTCATCATTTTCATCTTCAGCGGCAAAAAGAGATTTTTCACCATAACCCGCATCTTTGAGACGTTGTTCCGCTGCAATCATACTATAATAAGCACAACATTGTTCAGGCGAAACCATTGCTCGCATTTCGTCCTCAGTCGGAAGACGAAAATCGGGTTTTAAAACCCACCAATTGGAATCCATTCCTGTAAAAAAGTTAAAGTGGAAAAAAATTCAATCCAAAGTTATAGTCCCCTAAAAGCTGCCAAAGCTTAAAGGAAAAACTATAACCAAGTACCCACCACAAGAAAGGAAACCAATAAACATGCAGCATACATGCACTTAAAGCAAAGAAATTGATAATTACCGTTACCTGTTCTCTTGAAGTCAGCACATAATTTCAAGCGTTTACGAATAGAACTTTCAGAATGCGATGGAAATGCTTTTTTGATATCTTCCATTTTTATCCTGCGAGGATTGTCCGTGCTTCGCCAGAATAAACGATAAATAAAAACCTAACAATACCTTAAAAATGAGCTTGAAAACTAAAGATAAATCTAAATTTTACCTGAAGAAAATCACGGATGAAGTTGTTTGCTTTTTTTGAGTTCGGGCCTGGCACTTCAAATAGAGGTAGAGTTTGTCCCACAGTATATATCGTTTCTACTTCACGAATAAAGTAACTTCGAAAAAATAACAGTTAATTTTATTCAGAATATTTAATTTACTCACTTATTTCGAGTTCTGATAACAAGAAAATCTGTATCTGGAAGAAAATGCTCGTAGATTGGAGCACGATAAAGGTTGTTTTCAAACGCTTGTAAACTTTGACCAGGAGCTAAATTTCCAAGAAACGGTGAAGTGTGAGCATATGCTAGCTCGCCATATTTATATTCTGGTGTTTTACTCTCTTTTCCAGGTTTCTTATCAATTACGATGGATAAAATAATATTAGATAAGTTAGTTTTAAGATCAGCAAACTCACTCTTTTGTAATAATTTTTTATTTTAGTAGCCATCCCCACTTGCATCGTAAGTGGAGGATGTTCTTCTGAAAATTCTGCCAATATCAAATCGCCGTCTTTACCAGACAAATCTTCAGGTGTTCGCATAAAAAACATCTCACCCCCTCCAGAAGCAAGTCGTTCTACTTCTCTTTGCTTCGCTTTTTTCTTGATATGCTTGACTAGCGGAACAACTCCATGTGGAAGAGTGTCTGCTATTGCACCATGTGAAAAACGTTTAAGTGGTGGTCGATGAAAGCTTCGTAGCTTCATTTGACCCATAAATGTTGGGAAGAAAGGTTGTCTTAATTCTAGTGCAGGTATTGAATGTTGAATTAAATTTCCACCTACAGTTGGCCTAAGGGCGGTATCTTGAGTTAACTTAGGGTTGTAAAACTCATCGTTTGATATGTTAAAAGGGTCTTTTTCTAAAACTTTCGGCGGTGGAGGAGATTCCTCTTCTGGCTCTGCAATAACACCGGCTTTGCCCAAAAGAATTCGGGACTTCTTTAAGTGATGCTCTTTTTTCTCCTTCAGTGGAATAGGAGCCTCTTGTTTTGGTCGAACTTTATTTGGATCAATGTCATCTGGAATACCAAGAACTATATTTTCATCATTTGGATCCAAAGTTAGTATTCTAGGTTCAGGTATTTTGGGCATCGCTTGAGCATCCCAAATAATATCATCTTCCCATAAACCATAAACAAGCTCTTCGTTTTCGACAGGAAATATGGAATACCAAGTCTCATCGGTCTCTTGTTCATGAGCTTCTGGCTTATGTTTTTCAGCTTTTGAACCTTTTGAGGGTGCTGAAACAGTAGTTGGCATAGATATTTTGGGAGCTGGAGTTACCGAAGCGCCTCTCACTTGCTGTGTAAATGCAGATGCAGTTCTATTAATCCCACTTGGAACCCATCCTGCGGCGTGATATTTATCGTTCAATTTTTCCATTACTTTTTGTTTTATATCTTCGCCGTTCCAAATAATATTATCTTCCCATTGTACTTGCGTTACCATATGAAAGCAGTCATCCGGATCTATATCTTCTGGAACTTTATCTTGTTCTGCTTCAGTTTCAGAAGCTACTCGAAAACCATAATCGAAATTTTCACCAGACTCTGGTACGCCTAACATATCGTACCATAATTGAGCTGGTCCATAACGCCAATCAGCGACTTTAACTCCATTTTCATCTTTACTTGCTTTTGCTTCACTTCCATCATAATTTTTTAATTCCAAAGGTCTCTTCAATTTATCTTCATCATCCGTTTCAACTTCTTCCTCAGGAGGTGGAATGCCGAACAAGAGCCTGAACTCCTTCATCTCTTCGCTTTCTTCCAGTTGCCTCTCTTTCTCTGCCAACTCTTTAATCTCATTTTGAACAAGCGCCGCAATGAGCTTTCGTTTTTTACGTTTACTCTTTACGTTTTTCCAGAGCTGTGGCAAATGACCCAATTTTCCTGGGCCAAATAAACGTCCGAAGCGCAAAACTTTGTTATGTCTAAACTCGGGGAACAGTTCTGTAACATCACAGTCGGCATATTTTGATGGCAACATAGCTGCAAGTGGTGTATCGAGTTTCTTCTTTAAAGATTCTGCTTGTTGTGTACTCAAAGATTCATCTTTACTAGTCGCCTGTTCAGATTCTTTTTTATTATCATCGTCATAATCATCAACATCTTCTGATTGTTGAGATTTGGCTTTAGATGGAAATCGCAATGGAGCAGAAGGCATTTTAAACTGTAAAGCTGAAAGAGCTTCTCTAAACTTGGCTTCATCTTCGGGTAACTCTTCTGCGAGTTCAGTTATTTCGGAATAATCGATGGCCGACGGAGACTTTTTGTTATAGTCCTGAGAGTCTTCATCAATTTCTTTAGATAGAATGCGTTCGGAAGCATCTTGCGAAGGCTGTGATGAAGATGTATCTTGAGATGGCGATAGTTTATTCTCATTGTTTGCATCTTCAGTTTCTGATTTAATGTCTTCGAGCAATGAATGAGCGATTCCAAGTTTTTCGAGCGATCGCAAGTGACGTTTAGTGTCCTGTTTTAATTAAAAATTGAAATTTTCTTTTTCAAATTGACAGATTTAGAAAATACTTTACATTGTCAAGAAAATCAACGTCTAATTCTCCGTTTTCATCAACATTTCCGAACAAGAAACTAGTGAACGATAACTGTTCACTTCGAGAGCATCCATCGTTTGAATCTTGACTACTTTCAACGGTGTCATTCACTTCTTCGTCGCTCAGCATTTTAGAACGCTAAGAGTGAAGCTAAGACGAAGCGTCCAGTTCCTTCCACAATCTGAAATTGTTTCGAAGGCGATTTAAATGTTAATTTTTCGCGTTTTCATCGAATTAACAATGAAAACAGTGGAAAACAAAATTTTCGTTTTGCTCTTCGCTTTCGTTTTCTCAGAAATCTGAATGTAAGGGACCGTCGCTGAACTACGCATCTCAAGTGCTCGACGAATGGCTCGAATCAAGTTTGCCATTTGAGTCTTTCTAATAAATTGTTCTTTCAATTTACAGCTTCGTCAAAAAAGAGCGGCTATAAATTGCCATTTGCTACTTCAACGGAGCGCATAAAAACAAAATTTTTCGTCATAGACTTAATTATAAAGTTTGCACGTGAATGTAACTTCGCACGATCGTTATGTGCACAAAAGGACTTTGTATAGTTTGATACCACATTTGTATCTTTGTTAAGGCAAACTTTTGAAAAAAGCTCTGGAACCATTCGAATGGGTTGCTAGTGAGTAAGCAGACAGCATTGGTTGATATTCGAGCTTATTTACCGTTTTACTTCATACAATCGCTGATTATATGAAAAATAATCTGTAATCATACGAGACGAATGTTTTTTTGGCTAATTATAATCCAAACATTGAATACGTTTTGTTATTGCAGAATCCTTTACAATTCATGTTTACATTCATTTCATCCAACTTTTTTGTAATTTGTTGTTGTTGCCAAGGTAAAAATTTTTGCAGTCTAAACCAAAACAATTTAATTAGCCATATGACTTACACTTGTTTTTATGAGTTATCGAAATCGAAATGAATGAATGATTTATCGAAATATCTAGTTGATAAATAGCAAATATTTTTATTTATGTTAGCCAAATTTACGAAAAATTCCGATAAAAATAAGATAAATTTAGAATGTAAAATTTAAATGTAAAAAGCAAATATGAGAAAAATTGATGAATTTGTTGGCCATTAGTACGAAAAACAAATTTTTGCCATAGACTCAATTATAAAGCTCGCATGTGAATAAAATTTGCACCAGAGTCATATGCACAAAATGATTATGGACCTTTGATATTGCATCAAGTCTTAATTAGGGCAAACTTTTAAAAGCTTGAAACCATTCGAATAGTTTGCTTGTTAGTTGGTATGTTTTACACGAATGTTGTGATTCATGTAAAAAACCAAAGATTTACAAACTATTTTGTAAGCACCATTTAAGATATAAACTTTTGCTTCACTTAACAAGATTAATGCTTCATTTCATTTGAAAAATATTTTTATTTGCTTTCAAATATTTTTTACATACAGTGCTGGGAAAAAAGTTGCTTATTTTATCCTTACATTTATTATTGAAACAAGCGAGTTTTGAATAGATAAAAATAAGTCATTTTTGGCCAGCAATGTAGATGTTTTTGGTTGATTCTTGAGTTAAATGCCCTTGTAAAATTTAACAAAATTAGAAGCGCTGTGAGAAAATAGACTAGTTCACAATACTTTATTAAATAATATTCGAGTTCGATAAGGCATAAAGAAAAATCTCTTAATGACTTTGGTTTAAGAGTCTATTTTTCCTCTCTAGAAATCAAACAAATAAATGAATTGAAACACAAGAATTATAGAAATTCATTTTGAACCATTGTTTTTTAAAGCTGTCACATTTTTCATCTTAAATTCTTATGTTAAGTTTTTCAAAGGCTTTTTCAAAAATAAAGTGACAGCTAGCTGTGAAATTTTAGTGTCTTAGTATTGAAATGGTAGATAAACTAAATTGATCGAAAAAAAAATTAATTATGTTAAGAAGTGAAAATCGAAGGATTTAAATATGTCAAGCTGCCAAATTCTCATCTTCAGGATTGCACAAGAATTCCATATCTTGTCCAGTTTGTGAATACTTAAAGGACGGAATAGATCGTGGTTTCAACGATCGTTGAATTATTTGAAAAATATAGGTTCTTCTTTGTTCTTTAAGCAAAAGCAAAGCGAACAATACTAACACAAATATGATAACAGAACTTATTATCATGAGAAGTGGAGATATGTGTGAAGGACGCTTTGGTGGATCTGAATGTTCTGTATGCTTTAAATAATAACTCCACTCTTCCGGACATATATATTTACTTCCCCATCTGAAAACATAATCACAATCATTTGACTCGTACCAAAAAGAGGGTTCGGTTAATTCTGATTCAGAGCATTCCAAAATAAATTCTGAAGTAACGTTCCTGGCAAAATTTTTGCCACACTTCTGATGATTGGCTGCGGTTAACACTAAATGCAATTGCTCTCCTTTATAAATAAATTTGTAATTTTTATAAGAGCCGATATTTCTTTCAAATTTTGAGTCAATTTGCGTTTGACAAACCGAAGCTGTTTTACAATTTGATCCTGACTCATCGCGGAGACCAAATAGGTTAATTAAATAGTAATAAGTGTCATTTGTTTTAGAGGTTAATTTGTTTCCTGAAATATTAAATTGTTTGTTGAAAAAGGGTCGCACGTTTATTTTTACGTTTCGTTTTTTGTCAATGACAATACCATCTTTTTCTTCTAGCACCCGTTCAACGTCACTGTTTCGTGGACAAGCGGCAAAAGTAACCCATTTAAACTCGAAAACACAGTTACTAAACTTGATAAACTTCGGCGTTCCTCTTTCAGGACCACATATGAATAATATTTGCGAAGTTACTTCAGTATTACGACATTCGTCTGCATAACCACCTCCGTAGGTCAATAACAAATCATTGCTTTCTGTGATTTTTAAGCTTTGTTTTGTAGTAATGCCAATAGAATTTTTGCAATCAGTTTTGTTTCGACAACGACACACCGTGCTGCGTTGATTGTAACAGTCATGATTTTGAGGTAAATTATGACAAACATTTAACCAATAGACATCATCATCGTCATTAACCTTCCATGCAAGAGAAGAAGTAGACAACAATCGCAAATCATAAAAATGATCTTTAGTGTAAAGAGTGCAAGGATGAGTTTTGAGAAGCAAATCGCAAGTTGTATTCGTTCGCCACTCAAATTTAGATGTGCAACCTTCTAGTTCAACAAATTCGGGTTGTCCACTTTTTTTCTCCTTGTCACAGATAAATTTGATTACGCTTGTATAGTTTTTATGGTCAGAACAAGACGAGCCATTTTGAAAGGTAAACGAAAGATGAGACCCATCGAAACTTACTTCTTTACTTGTCAAGCTTCCAAGATTAAGAAATTCCCCATTTTCATTTTTCAAACAAAAAGCTGCAGTTTTACAAGTGTCAGAGTTAAAAGCGTTTGCATTATCACACAAATTTATGGCTAACTCTTTTCTATCAGTAAATAAGTGAATAATATACGAATTCTCCGGTTTTCGATTCAAAGATGTTAAATTGGCGACAAGATTTGATCGTTGATCTCTGAACTCACAAGGTTTTTCATAAGTCAACTTTTGAGGATTACAAACGTACTCAGTTTTCCATTCAAATAGGTAAAAGCAATCTTTAAATCTTGTAAACGTGTCTATAAATTCCGGGGTTCCTGATCCAATTCCGCTCTCACATTTAAATGTGATTAGGGACACAATATTTGAGTCCTCATCGAGAGAACATTTACTTCCGTCTTCAAAACGAAGATTTAAACCATTAGTTTCAGCTTCCTCAGGTGGATACAATGATTTTCCTAAACTAGTGCCTTTGCTTTCATTCAATCCGAATTCACATATGCTGGCTTGGGGATCATCGCAATATAGCTTTTGTCCATCTTCTTTTATGATGCGATTTAACGGTCGGCAAATGTTTATAAAGATTATATGAGAACCACTGGTACGAACAATATAATTATCATCCGGTAGAGATAATGGCGATAAGTCGAAAGAGTGAGAGCCATTTTCCCAAACACATCGTATCTCTGATTTAAACTGCGGACACGCGTATTTTGTCCGCATTTCGAAGAAATATGTGTCACCCGTTTTATTTTTTAATTGGATCGGATTTTCTGATCGTAAGTCACAAATAAAATTAATTTCGGATCTAAAGTTATCAAGGCTATTCGTTGTTTTAGGATAAATGAGTTTCAGCGAACCGTCTTCATAAATTAAGTTAGATTTTGCTTCGCCGAGACTTGAAGAATGATGTGTCAATTTATGTTTTTGGCAGGCACCTACTTTATGATTATCACATTCGTCAACTTGACCGCAAATGTTTATATAATAATCGTATTCAAGTTCTTCGGCAGAATATACTTGATAATAGGTATGCTTACGGAGAGGATTTAAATTGAATGTAATGTTGACGTTTTTTATGAATATAGAACAATTATTGCCAAATGTTTTTGTCGCCGGACACGCATACATAGAGTGCCAATCGAAGTTATACACTGTGGTATTTGCTGTTTGCTTAATAGAAGTTAACAGTGGCGAAGAACTAGAGTCACCTGGTTTACAGTAAATGTGAAACACTGATTTTGTACGATTGCTGCTGTTGTACTCAAGAATAATACTATTCTGCTCGCTATCAAACGAAATGTACGTTTGAGCGTTGAATTCACCCAAAATTCGCTTTAACTTCGAATGCGAGTCATAAAGGCACACAGATGCATTACGATTGACTCGAGTACAATCCTCGAAAGTACTGTTACCTGATCTCGTGACAACAGGTGCACACACATTAATCAATATCACATCGTTGCTGTTGTCAAACAGTTGTTTGTTTGAAGAAGAGTAAAGCATAGACTTGGCCACCCATGATTCTGAAGCGATTCTAAGCGGTGATAAATCGTATTTGGTACCATTCACAGACAATGTGCAATTAGGAACCACAAAGTGAGAAGCGTTGAGCTTAATTCGTCGCTGAAACTGTTCTGAGATCGCATTAAAAACGCAAAACAAGGAAAGGCAAATAACAGTTAACAAATGCATTGTAAACACGGTGATTGATAAATGAAAACTCTAAGGCAGACACGAAATTCGCGAAGACACGGAATTCAAATTTCAGTCGTAAATGCAATTCGAACTCTTAAACGCTGTTTGCTGGTCGATCGCTGCGCGACTCACTCTCGTCATCTGATTACAATTAGTCATTCGTTTATTGCGTGCTCTTCATTGAAAACGCTTTGCTTTCGCCCTTCGCATAACGAGTCGCTTTTAAAAGAGCGCCGCTTTTGAATCTCAAATCAAACAAAAAAGTGCGCTTCGCTTTTGCGCTGAGCGAATGCACCGAAATTCGCAGAAATTCGGTAAACAATTTTTGGCACTCGAATACGCTTCGCAATAATCGTTGTTCTCGGTCAAAATTAAAAAATCCGAGAGTACAACAAAAGTCGTAGCTTTTATCAATTCTATAAATAATACGCCGAAAGCGCACTCAAAACATGACTTTCACTTTTCATTTATTCATCCTCATGCTTTGCTTCGCGAAAGTTTTTTTAGAAAAGCAAATTCTAATTATTTCACGTGCTCAGTGCTTACAAATAAAACTTTCGAAAGTTTTCTGAACTTTTTACACCCGATTTCGTAAAGAACCTCCCTTTTTGTATTTTAAGCTGACAGAAGGTTTAAAAACAATGGTTAAAATTTTTATAAACTCAAATGTACTGTACATAGTAGTATAACAATGATTTCAAATTCTCAAATAGCTGCAAATTGCACTTTTTTGTATCTTCAGTTTCTTGCACATTTTAATTAATGGGGAAATTTTTTTAAATCACTACATTTGCTTATTTTTGCTTGTTACTTTCATTGATTTTTTCACTGAAAGGTGTGGATAATCTTCGAGTTGCATAAATAAATAAATAAAAGCAGTACTCACTTGCAATTAACCCTCATTATCGTTCGACTGCAATATTTCAAACTTTTCACTGCGGCCATGTAATCGCATACAGTTTCAGACTGATTTTGACTGATAGCTAAAATCTATTACTAAATATTAAAATACTAAAATGATGTCTTGCAGACAAATTGTGACAAGCATAAAATTTCTGCAGCGATTTTAGAAAGTGACAAGATTTTTATCTCATCGAAGCTTTATGAAAATTGAAGATTGAGTAAAAAAAAGCCCTCATTTAAAAATAATAATTTTCAGCGCTTTGTAAGATTAGAAAGGATATTATGATTAGAAATATTTAGAATTCTTAGACTAGAAAGAAAAAAATTACTCAAAACAATTATAACTCAAACACTAACTCCGTCATTAAAATGAGTGATCTACTAAGGGAAATGTGATACGGGAAACGTGATCGCAAGTCTCATTCTTTGTAAAAAACAAAATGACGCAATAATTTATATATAAACAAATATATGCAATCAAGTAATATTTCTGTTATTAGTATGAAATTCGAGTGCAAAAAAAACTTTTAGGATGCTTTCTCATTTAACGCCAATAATTTTCAACTACAAATGATTACTCAAAAAATTTTTCGGAAAAAATTTCTGTTAAGCGCTGAAATTTTTGTTTCCGTTTGTGACAATTTTGCAGAGCTACATCACGCGGAGACCTTATTCGTTTTGTTCTCAACTTAATCTTCCGCTTTATTCTGCAAAATTACCACAGTTAAAAAATTAGTTAAAAGTTTTTACTGCAGCTAAATTTTTTCTCTAATCCATTTAAAATACTAAAGAATTTTTTAGTCAATTTAACAAACTCCAAACTATAAAAATACAAACTTTTTAGGTTTATAAGAACATTTTATCCACTTTATTTCTTATCGAAACATTGTTTTCCAGGACTTTGTTGCATTGATCATTTTTTATTTATTTATTGTATTTTCTGTTTAAGTCAGAATCTAGTGATTTCCTTTTTGTTTCAAAGTTTTTTTTTCATTTTGTCTCTCTTCTTTCAGTTTACATAACTTTGTATATGTCACATACTAACAGTCATTTATAAGCATGTACTTCAAAATCTTTCAAGTTGTAGGCATCATTAAAGACTTTTAATAGTTTGTTTCGCTCGCGTTAAAGTTATACATCACGATTGCAAAAGCAATCTCATCCTAGTTTTGATCGTGACAAAAATTTCACAGAAAATATTCTTATAACTAATGGGCAAATTCATTGTTATTAAAGGAACTGATTCTTTTTTCTCTTTTTTTTTACAAATATCAATTTAAATAAACAATAAGCTCAAAACGCTTCGTTAATATTTTGCAATTGTCGTATGGCGATATCCGTCGGAAGTTTAAACTTAATGCCAGTTAATTTATCCAACGATTGGAATGCATCTTCAAAACCTGCAGAAAATTTTTCATTATTGCTAAACTTCAAAAGTCGCTATGTTTAAAGCATTATGCAAAAGCAAGAATTACACACACATAGTGAAACGAATGCGATGAAAAGCAGGTGATAACATACCCGTAGAAGCGACATAACTCCAAGGTTCATAAAATTCGTTAACTATATGCGAGTTTTTTAATATAAGTCGAAGCCAAGTTACCAACTTTCTATCGCTGCGAAAAGAAATTTTATTGCTTTTTTGCGAACGATAGCAGTAATAAATAAAACAACTGCTTAGCAATAAACTTGAATCGCAGATAGCTTTTTCATTACTTACTTTAACGCGTGTGAAACAAAACACTTAAAATGAGAATCCGCGCTGCGTTTCAGTCGAGTGTGACTCTGTATTATGTCGTCAATCGTTGAAAGTAATGTTTGCTTTGCGGTTACAGCAACTCCTCCAACTATTGACAAATTGTAGCTTTGTGATAATCGCCTCGCGGTAGACGAATTGTACAAATGACCCTGCTACTTAACACAAATAAACGATTAATTTTACTCAACAAGCTCAATTATTTATCACACCTTCAGTTCATAGTATTTTAAAATTATATCCCATGCCGTGATTTTCTTCACTCCGACTATTTGCGAAGATCGATCGGCGAAGCATCCGAAGTGAAAGAAATAAGTCGGAATGAGTGAAGTGCCCAGCGCGGAGGGCGTTGAGCTACCATACAAACCATGTTCAATAAGATCTCTTAAGGCGACGCACAGTTCTTTTCGCACTGCGGCGATCATTTTTTCATTGCACGGTAACGCAGGCACAATGTCTTCTCCGTCGCTAGTGTAATCGGAATCATTGTATGCTTTCTCTTTGTTGATTTCCATGATATGATTTATGGCCATCTCGAGTCTTGCCCTGAGGTCCCCGTAGTGATTACCTTTCGGTGTCTTCTTCAACATGTTACGATCGAATTTTTGTGACCTCGTCGAACACCCGAATTGAGCAAATGTGAACATTTGAAGAAGCACGAGTAACCGTTTCACAATCCTGAATGCTGTCTCTTTCTCGTCGTCGTCGCTAGAACCTGGTGGTGAATTCATATCCTTCGCCCGTTTACTCCTTCCTCTCCAATATCGTCGTTGTTTACGCTTTTGCTCTTCGGCAACGTTTTCATCGTACTTTTGCAAACTTTTCTGCGCGTTACCATGTAAAGGACAATTGCAAGTACATTTGCTTTTCGCACGACCATTTTTCATAGGTACACCGCCTTGTTGCAAGAATTCGATGAATCTTTCCAAATCAGTCACTTGTGTTTTCAATTGAGATACAAGTTGTTCTTTCATTATGACTGGATTCACGAGCTGTAATAAATGGACTTTTAATTGTGAACACATCAACACAATGAACACTAGAGAAAAAGATCGAAAAAAACTTCTAAAAGAAAGTCGCCTTTCGAGTGTGGCAAAAATAAAGGTACAATGAAAATATAAAGAAAAGCGTCGATACTTACATCTCTTATCGCTTTGTCCACTTGTTTTCTTAATTCTTCAGGCGAGAGCTTATCGAGCGACTCAAGATCTAAAGGCAGCTTATTTTTCAGTTGCTCAATAATTACCGATTGCCTTTCCAGAAGTAGGCCCGATGGAATTATACTACTGTCTCCAGTTTCATATGCATATTTTTCTAAATCTTCCAATTGTTCTTTTAACTTGGAGATGAGCTCTTTTTGCTTCTCTCTTTGCAATTCCAACTTGTGGTCGCTTCGTTCAACCAGACATTTTTCGTCATTTTTAAACTCTATTTTCGGCTGTCTTAGATCAGGAATGCCTCTGAAGGCGAACTCTTCTAAACTTTTCAGCAATTCTTCTTTTTCATCGGGCGATGCATCGACAATTTGTTTAAGTCGTAATTGCACTTGTGCAAAATGCGAAGTCAATGCGATCAGTGAAGAGTTCAATTGCTCCTGCTCTTCCTCCAGCCAACGTAGTTTCTCAATGTACACATCATCGCAATCGTTTACATCGCTATAGTAAAAAGGACTTTCATCGCTGTCAGAATGATTAGCGTCACAGTTGCAATCATTTTGCTGTACATCATTTGCATCATCGTTGCACTTTTCTTCAGTGGCGTTTTTAAGAGGAAACAAAGCTAGAGCAGCCCCGCTATCGGTCGAACCACCTTCCTTAAGTGTAGACGCGGCTTCCTGCTCGCAATGGCTTTCAAAATCAAAATGCAGACTAACGTCGACGAAAGCATTATTCGACTTTTCTTTACGGCAAATTACACCGATATCAGCGTCGGTGACAAAGGGAGACTGGAAGTCGTTCTCATTCATCGTTTACTCTCAGCTCGAGGACCAATGGTTGAAAAGGCGAAAAACGAATAAGACACGATCAGACAAATGAATTTCGTCGCGTTTGATAACCGCAGTAAGGTGAAAAAGCCTGATCAAACAATGCTTCAAACATCCATTCTAACGCTCGATTGCCATGAAAACGATTACGTGAAGTTTCTCTCTGTTTTTTCCACCGACAGATGTTTCGTTACATGCAAAAAGCTAAATTGTACTCATTTCGATACTTGACATTTCATCAACGCGAACGTTTGTTTCATTGATTTTGCTTCAAGCTAAAATTAATTTCACTCAAAACTCAAAATTGTTAACAAAGCAAACGAGCACTTACTTGTTGCCGTTGTTAAAAGTGTAACATTTGGTTCTAAACGTAAGCAGAAGCTTCTGAGTTTACACTTGTTTTCAATTATGAATGACACAATTGGGGCGAAAATCGATTTTTGTTCGATGCGAAAATTGCGAATTAATTACTTTTTCACTTTTTTTTCTAAAAATTAAACGAAAAGCAGAAATATTGAGGTGAAAAAATTGAATCTAAATGAAAAATGTGTAGGAGTTGATGAGGTCGACGCATTAATTCAATATCTCTCTCGTTGTTTACTACTTGTCGTCAATCGGCTCTCTGCTTCCCACTCTCGTTGCTATGCTTTCAGGCAGAATCGGTGAATTTTTATTGATCCACTTTGCAATGGCCTCTTCGATAAATCATCTTATAACATCGAAGATGCGAATATGCATCGTATTAGCATAAATACACTTCATCACTTTATGAAATATTTCGTCGCCTTTTTAATTGATTAAAAATTTTTCAATTCGTCTAAAAGCACTATCACAATTCACAACTCTTATTCAAATTATCAATTTTCGCACACAACCTATTTTCTCGATATCATTCATCAATATTTAACCCGAAAAATAATCGGAAAGAATCCCGCATGTTCTAATGCGACTTTTTTGTTATTTGGAATTTTTGTTTTCAATCAATTTACTTTCAGCAAATGCATGCGATTTTTATTGAAAACTTTTTCCTCCGTCAAAATTTAGGCACATCCATGACATTTTGCCTTCCTTTCTAAACACCCATCCGAGTCTCAATTGTACGAACTTCAACAGCAAAGTTCGACAAAGTAGCACTCGTGATTGACTTTATTTTCTATTTTTCTTTATTTACATGAATTAAATAACAGCTTTTCTCATAAACCATTTATTTCTACGCTAGAAAACTAGCGCAATATGAAAAATCAATTTTTAAAATCAAAAATAGTGATAAATTCGTTGATTAGTTGAATATAATTAGCTGCTGTGATTGTGGCCGATGTAATAAGCACCAAAATGCTTTGTATACAGATAACAAACGAAACAACGTTTTAATGGTACCTTCAAATCATAATCTTCGCAATTTCGAATGCTTTTAAATCGTAAAGAATATTCTTGATCACTTTTTGTCGGAATATTGCTCATTGCAGATTACTTTCCAAAGTATCGTCGAATAAAAAATTATCCACATTGCTAAAACCAAATGAAGAAGTTGGTCTTTTAACTTTGAATATGTATATAGTGATATCAATATATCAGATTGCACAAGAATAAATTGACATATTTTTTAATTGACTATAAAAAGAGAACAAAACAATTGAATTTGAACGTTTTTTCTGTAAACGTTGTCGATATTATGGTATAAAAGATATAATTGGTATTTGCTATAAAAAAAATTGGAATCAAAATTATAAAAAATCGCCTTATCATAGATTTATCATTGTTTTTCAATTCTAAAATATTTCAATTAAAAAACATTAAAAATTTCAAAACTTTAAGCTTATTAGATATAGAAAACTTCATAAAAGTGTAAAATATGAAATAAATTAATTTTTGTTAAATTAGTTGATTTTGATTAAGAATGTAGACTGTATAAATGTTCGCATATAGTGAACAATTAATATTTACTTCATTCTCAATTAATTTATTGCTTCTTATAGCTTATTATTAATATATCTTCATCTAACAAAAACAATATTCGTAGCTTCCAAACTGATTTTTTTATTCTTAAGCCAATAAAAAAATTTTTCTTAAAGTAAATTTCTCATACATCATACATGCCTATCAACACATCCATTACAGCATCTTGAGCCGCATTCTCGAGTGGTTTGAGTATTTTTTTAAGAGTCCAAAATTACTTCCTTAAAACTGCCATCAAAAGATGCTTATTCTACATACGTACAATATTCAAGATTACATTTAAAGGTTATCTAAGAAATGTTCAAGACTTACCTTTAGTTTGTTTGCAAAAAAAGTGTTTATGATTGTGAAAATATTCAATATTTCTAATGTTTTTCAGGCTGTTTCCAAGGCAGCCTTTGAAGGAATGCGCATTAATAACAGAATTTCATTCTTTTTTCTGTTTTTTCAAAAATCATTATTAACATGGAAAAAGCTTTAAAAACTTATCAGCCGTAAAAATTTGATTACATTTCAAGCAAAATTTCAAATTTAATGATCATATCTTTTCATTTGATTCCAGTAATACTTGTTCAAATTAATATCACAACTTTTTCGAAATCATTTTATTTTAAACATTCTGAAAAGTTATGAAACAGTTATAACATGCATCGCGTAAAAACTTTTGAATTAATATATTTGGTGCACTTTGAAAAGTAAATCAAATCTTTTAACGTATTCATGTATCACATCTAGGTGCATAATATTTTTTATTACATTAGATTTAATTATGTAATTTACGTTTTATGTATTTTATCATCATGCATTTTCTCAATTAAATTTTTTGTATTTATTTTGTTCCAAAATAAAAAATTCTTTAATCGAGGTATGTAGTGCTTTAATTTTACATAATTTATCCAAAATTTTGCATTTTTTATTTCATTAATTAATTTAGTAACTAATTTCACTTTTTAAAAATTGAATCCATTACATTTCTCGTAACAATTTTTAAAAATACACACATTTTAGCGAATTATCAGGCAAATTTGACGTGAAATTTCATGCTGGCTCTCATTATCCCTTGTCTACAGCAATTCGAGGAAATGCCGCGAAGGATTTGAAAATTTTTGTGCAACGTGCGTTTCATTATCGAGATGGCATAAGCATTCTATACAGTCAACATCAACAATTTAATATTGAAAAATTTTCATGAAAAATTGTAAAAAAGTGTCAGCTGCTGGTTCGAAACATGTTCTTTAGTGCTTTCAAGTTAAATTTCAAAACATTTCACTCCAACAAGTACATTTTCTAGAAGAGCTCACAAGTTTTTGACAGGCAACATATTTTCTCAAAAAAATTATTGAAAAAATATAAATGAAAAATGATTGTTAAAGATATTTACTTATTTTCATTGTTTAAAATGTAACTTTTTAGAAGAAATTCTTAAAAATGGCCTTTTTTTCTACTTGAGTCCAAAGTCAAACTTTTGTCGTAAAAAACGAGTTGCACGTTTCATGTTTTTAGTTTTTTTTTCATGATTTTAAGCAAGACACGATAATGTCTTTTGTTAGAATGAAACTAATCGATTGTCTTGTGTTAAAAAAGTTGTTAGTAACTAACGTTGTTGATTGTTTCATATTAGTTTTAAATTTACTTAGGTTCTTCTCCAATCTTTGGCGATATACAATGCAGTTATCTAAAATTAGATTTTTTAATTGACATTAATTGTTTGCATTGTCATTAAGATAAAAGAGCCTTTGTCAGTAAGACAAAGCAAGCTTTGTTATCACGTTTATTGATGTTTTACAAATGCATTTATATAGATTTTTCATAAAAATGAAAAGCGGTTTTAAATCGAAAAAAAATCAGGAGAAAGATTATTTGAGGTAAATGAGAAGGAAGCTCTTTTTGCTTAAAACTCTTCTCACATCTACAGTCACAGTGAGAATACGTTGCATCTAATCTTAAAGCACAAAATTTCATTCGGATTTAAAATTAATCAAAGCTCGACATTGTTAGTAATTCATTTTATTTAAGATTTTGATCATTAGATAAAAAAAGCAAAAATATCTCAAATCAATAGATTAAATAAATGCAAATCAAATGAAACATTCAAACAACTTAAACTTTTAAACATGTGATAAAGTAAAATGTAATGAAGATATTTCCGTTCGGAATTAAATTAATGCAGGAAAAACTTTCATTTACAAGCCAAACTCTAAGATGATGACAAAAAGTAGCGTTGAAGAAGAATGAAAAATTTTTAAAGAAAGGAGAGAGAGAGAGTAGAAAAACTAACTATCCTTGGTGCTTTTGAAGCTATACACTCAAACAATATTTTCACAGTAATAAATGCATCGAATACAAAGCAAAATGTATTTTTGATTCCATGAATCGAAGTGTTTCACAGGTGTTTTACCGAAGCACAGAGAAAATAATAAATACGAAGCACTTTCGTGAAGTATCCACAACAATCTCGAGTTTATTTTCACCAAACTTATCATCAAAACTGCTTACGTCGAAATGGATAAAAATGACCTAAAATTGCATCCAGAAGTAGATGGTTCGTGGATTCCTTTAGAGGTAAGTAAGTGAGAATCAACAAAATTGGTGAAAATCAATTGAAATATGCTTGTTCGCTTTTGAAAGTTTACTCAATGTGTTTATCTCTTTCATTTATATCTGGAATATTGCTTTCTGCAGTCACTGCATGGCACAATAGTTAAATTGTGCGACGAATGATGCGATTTCATGAAAAAAGATTAGCGAGATATGAGTTAAGGTTTTAAACATTTTGTTCGAAATGCGTGTACGGCGAGACAGCAATTTATGTAAACGTGGTTCAATTGCAGAAATGTGTTAACACAATGCATTTATTTGCTGTATTTTGCTGCATTCAACACTGATAACGCGCTTTGCGTCGGTTGGCGGAAAATAGCGACCGCTGGCCGTAGTGCGCGCTTTCCGCTAGACGGATGTGAAGAGAAGCAAACGAACTTGTTTGAAAGCGAATAAACGCCTCTATCTGCTTCAACGAGGGGCGTTTGAGGTTTGCCGTGAATCGTGTGAGATTAGCTTTTGTGACTGTCGTAGCCTCGCTTTTAATTCAATTGCCGTTTTAAATTAAGCAAAAATTCGAATCTATTCAAGCAAACAAATAAGGAGCCTTGCGATTTTTTATTCATTTTTAACGCTTTCCTCTTTCTGTTTAATCAACTGTGATGTCAAAATTAAAGTATAAAAAGTTTGAAGACGAGCCTTTTTCCTCGAATGAGCAGCAAAGTGCATCACCTACTTCGCCGACGACTACTCCACAGGCGCCCATTCTAACGCCTGAACACACGAATGTTTATTTAAATGAGCGTAATTGTAATCGTAATGGCAGCATGAGTTCGAATCGTAATACTGTGAACGAGGAAGTTACGATTAGAATCGTACCGAATGCTAAATCCGGATATGAAGAGTTTTCCGATTACATAGACATCGGCAACGTTCCTTTTCGTGAAAAAGTTCGACGATTTGTGGAGAACATTGTTTTTCGTTTATTTACCATTGTTTTGATTATAACCGATTGTTTGCTGCTCATTGTGGACATTGCAATTGGTCCGAAAGACAATGAGCAAGAAACATTCGATTTCATCGCACTTTGTTTCGTTTCATTCTTCGTTTTGGAAGTTTGCGTAAGAATATACGCTCACACGTAAGTGAAGCAAGCTTGACCGTTTAATTTTTATTTTCATCTTTTTTTTGTTTTATTTTGATTTTTAGCATCGAGGGCTTTTTCAGAAATATTTATAATGTGGTTGATTTTGTTGTTATTTTAATAAGCTTCTGCTTGACGTTGATTTGCATATTAATTGACTTATCTAATTCGATCAAGTAAATTAATTTACTTTTGAAAATTGAATTTTACATAATTTACAATCTCTTTTACATAGACTGGTCGCTCTCGGAAGGCTTATTCGAGTGGTTGTCTTGATTCGTTTGATCAGAGTGTTTTACACCGAACCGCACAACATTCGAAAAGGAGCGCGAAACGTGGTTTCCGAAAATAAGCGCCGTTACAGAGATGGAGAGTTCGATTTAGATTTAACTTATATCACCGATAACGTAATTGGTATGTCATTTCCATCCAGTGGTCGTATGGCGGTGTATAGAAACAATATAAACGAAGTGAAAAGATTTTTCGACACTCGTCATGGTGCAGAACATTACAAAGTGTATAATCTTTGCTCAGAGAAAAGCTACGACACATCCTATTTTCACGGAAGAGTTTCTCGTTATCCGATCGATGACCACAATGTACCTTCATTGGAGCAAATGCTCGACTTCGTGAAAGATGTCGAGAGCTTCCTATCGGCCGATGAAAAAAATGTTGTGGCTGTGCACTGTAAAGGTAGGCAATCACTTTTCCGTTAACTTAATTGTCAACGAATACAGCAACAGCCACATAACAAAGTGGAATCACTCAATTCTCGAAATTTAATTTTTTTTTATTTGATCTAAAATGTTTGTCTTAGTTTTTGCCTCTACTTAGCAAGCATAATCAAGTGTGTGAAGCAATAAGCGTAATCACATCAATTAGTATCCTCGATACGCGATTAAACAGACCACAATCGAGAGAATTTTTACTCTTTACACACGCTTAAGAATACAAATTTCACTAATGTTTAACTCACGGATGTATTTGTTGTCCCTGGTTTAATAGTTTAACGACTTCGCGAAAAAGCATTTTATTCAGTAGCGACCATTTAATCAACTTTAATCTTTTTATAGAGCAAATGAGGAGAAAATTTTGCCATCAGCGAAACAATAAATGAATCCGTGATTGTCACAAGCGACACTTTCGTATAATTAAAATTCTAACAAAAACATTTCATTTATGACGCTTGCTTAAGATTTTAACAAGTAGTAATAGTTAAGCTTTTAGCGCTTAAATGGAAGACGGATTTAAATTGATTAACAGTAAAAACAGGATTAGTAGTTAATATTGTTTTCGATCGCAGAACAATTGGTTATTGGGTAAAAGAAGAATTTGCGAGAAGAAAAGTTTTGTTAAAATGTGTAATGCACGAATGAACTAATTTTAAGCCGCGAACTAGTTTATCGATTTGACCCGATAAAAGAGAAAAGGCGTTTTAAGAGTAAAACGTTTCGCTTGTCACACTGCTTGTCAAAAATGTTAACGTTCGCTTTGCTTTGCTTTTTCGATGTTCACACCGAAAAGCATCGAAGCATTGCAAAACACTTTTGTTTTGTCTTGTAATTTGCGCACTTTTTACTACCGTTCGCTTTAATTAAATGACACTCGCGGCAAATAATGTTCTCTACTCAACTTAAGTGTTTTTAATTTAGATGCTGCTTTAGATAAAAACCGTTCGCTCGTTTAGCGATTAACGCTACGACAGTGCTCATCGATTATTAATGTTTACACAAGCAAAATAGTTAAGATTCCGTTGTTTGCATGATATTGAGCGGGAACTTGGTTACGTAGCTTAAACGCTTCAAATGCTTATAGCTCCCAATTGGTTTTCGAAATGTTGAATTTATCCATTTTAAAGCCGTAACACTTTTTTTGATAGTAATTCTGTATGCTCAGTGTATGTAATTTAATTCTCCGAGTGCATTTATTTTCACGCAATTTCCTCTTGGTTCAATCATAGATTGAAAATATGATTTAAGTTAAAGCGCTACATAAAAAACGATGTAATTTGTGTACACAATTTGGAAGCAAAACATAATTGTACAATAGAAGCAATTTCGACTATTCAAAAAAGCGTTGTGTTGCATCACAATTCGCTTCAAAGTTAACGCTGAGATAGAACAGGAAAGCTTGTGAATAAAGCTTAAATAGTTTTGGCCAAAATGTTCGCTCTAAAAGTTCGAAAGCTGTTTCGATTCTCTGCATTTTGCGCATTTGAAGTGATGCCAAAACGAGCCGCTTTATCGAATTACTCCAGTTATAAATTGATTCAAATTTTTGAATGCGATTGAAACTTGCTTTTTACATTCTCAGGCGGCAAAGGTCGCACTGGAACCATGATCTGTGCATGGATGGTGCATAATCAACATTTTACAAGTGCAAAAGAAGCGTTGGATTACTTTGCAGAAAGAAGAACAGACAAAACGTTGAGTGATAAATTTCAAGGCGTTGAAACGCCCAGTCAATCGCGCTACGTCGAGTATTTCACGAAAGTGATCTACGATTTTAATCGCATAATCCCACCGAAAAGGCAGCTAATATTAAACGAAATTAAAATTTATGGTATAAACAACGTCGGTAACGGTGACGGATCCGACATGAACTGTGAGATTTTGATTGATCGCAAGCAAACATTTTCTTTGTGTTTTAATTTTGGCACCAATTGTGCAGTAAAATTATATCGCGAAAAGGATGTGCTCAGCGTAACACCGTTAAATTGTCCACCATTAGTTGGAGACGTGCGTTTGAAGTTTAACTCGAAATCGAAAAAAGTTCCTGTTGCTTATGAAAAATGTGCCTTTTATTTCTGGTTCAACACCAGTTTTGTAGATCAATCGAATATGCTGCGAATCGAGAGGAACGATCTAGATAATCCTCACAAATCGAAAACGTGGGACGTTTATCGCGAAAATTTCGCCGTCGAATTATATTTTAAACCTCATTAATTCAAATTAATCGCTGGTTTTAAGTTTTAAATGTAACATTATTATATATAAGCTAATCATGAATAATAAATACTCATATAAATTTCAATTTTTCTTATTCTTCTTGCTCTTTAATACAAATAAATCAATGGCTTTAAAATGAACAAGTACAGTATAGTTGAACAATTAAGATTCGGAATCACGAACACAATATATCAGAAAAAAAGAGAGAAATAAATAATTTGTTCAACATTATTTTTAAAATAGCGAGAAATTAAAAACAGGATCCAGCTTTCATGGTTGTTGTTCATTTGTGACTGTGACTAGCTGATCTTGTAATTCATTTATCACCAAATGCCAGCACATAATAGGAAGACTAATTTAAGAACATAATCACTCGTTTGAAAGATAAAAACTGAAATTTTTCGCCAATATTGAAAGCGAAAGGGTGTCATCTTAAGCTTCGGATTTTCCGGTGAGTGGTGCAAACAAAATGAATTTTTCGGAGGTTGAAAACTGTTGAAAGAATGACTACAAGAATAATCAGTAAACCTGTTCAAAGACTTTGACTTTCAAATATGCTTTCAATTATTGTTCGATCGTAGGTTAAAATAATCGCCGTTAAAATGGGATATTGCTTTACACATTGTCATTTGCACATATCTCCTAAAATGAGTCAACAAACAAAATCTTTTGACGAAACACTTATCATCTTCCTTTGCGTCCATTGTAAGGAGCTTTTTGTGTGACTGCTTTTACTGGCATACTGCTATTTGTGGTTTGGCCTTTTCTATTGTAATGACCTCTTCCTTCACCATATCCATGAGAAGGTCCATTCGCGGCCGACGGCCGTGACGAAGATGGCAAAGGCGGTGGTATGCCCATGCTTGAAGAATGTCCAGGATATGGTGGAGGAGGTTCCGATTGCACAACTCTAAATTCTGGAGGCAGTGCGACAACAAGTTGAGTTTGCTGAAGCTGTATCGGTTGTTGAGTAGGATACTGATGCGGTACGTCCACTGCTGTCGGAGCAGTCGGTGCAGGCTGCAATGGAATGCTCGCTCCTTGTTGTTGAACCGAAGAATGCTGTGTTCGAGACTGAGGAGGACGGTGGCGCTAATGGGAAGACTATTAGAGAATATTTTTAATTAGCAGGACGTACCTTTCTTCTTAACGTATCCGCGGGCCGTTTCAACGTATCTGTGATCCTTAAAGCGGGTCTCTTCTTTGGATTTGAGCTCGGTGTGTGCACGGCACAACATTTAATAAACGCTGCCATAAACAACATCAATGCAACAGCAAACAACATACAAGCCCACCAATATTTCTGCATATTTATGAAGCGTTAAGTTTAAATCTGATAAAACGAATAACGTCAACTTACCGTAACCCATACTTTAATCGACATTAGAGTTTTGTGGTTAAATAACAAATTTTTAAGTCTCGCGAGAGGCCCCTCAGCGTCAACAGCCCTACATCTTTGAAATACATCACAATAGCCCTGGAAATCGTTACAAGGTGATCCTGGGCGCAATTTGAGACCACTAATATTTTTCATATTGTGCAATTCTGAGGTGCGTTTACAAGATGAGGGACGCTCTTTCTCTTGACATGCGACTTCACACATCTCATCTGGTTTTGCCCCACTTTTCGATGTGAGAAAGCATTCTTCGAGCTCATACTTCTGACATATGGATCCCGTGCACGCTCCAGTCCAACAGACTTGGGTTCCTCCATTACATTCTGTCTTGTTTGGTTTCGGTGGTGGCAATGGACAAGATGCGCTATATCCACTACAGAATGATTCGTATGTGCATTCCGATTCATGACGACACAATTTGTGATGTCTTTCGAAATTGCAATTTTCATTGCAACACGGACCTTGCGAAGGCGAACACGGTGCCCGCGGACGGCGTTTGCAGGGTCCTGCATTCGGTTCATAGTGTAGATAAGGAGCGTATTCGCGTGGATAACAACATTGCTCTGTACATTCTTTTTGATCATAGCCGCAATCACATTCTTCGCCTTCTTCAACAATCTTATTGCCGCAAAAAGGTCCGTCGTCTTCCAAAAAGCAATTAAATTTGCCTTCTCCGTTGAAAACGGCGTGCAAAACCGCTGAGATATTTTTGATCGAACAGGGCGAAAACTTGTTGTTGTTCAATCTTTCACCTGATGTGGCCGATGAGTACATAATATAATTGCCGTGAGGACCGCCAGGACGGCATTCATGCGGGTAGTCGTGAGGTGACCCAAAATTGTGACCGATTTCGTGTGCTAGAGTCAATTCAGAAACTTTTGGTGGAACACGAGAATTATAGTTAACGAATGTAATGATTCCAGTATTTAAGCTTCGTTTCGTCTGCACTTGTCGTCCATGAATATTCTCTGTGTAAGCTTTATATTTTTCGCAAATACCTCCAGAAGCCCCTGACGTGGAGGCCACCCATGCTAAGCCTAATGTGCCACCGGAAAAGTCGCGGTAGGTAAAGATATAAGCAAGACAAAAGTGATCATGATTAAATTGAGAGTTGAGATTCAAAAAATTTGAAACATCAATATTTGGAGAACAAAAAGGATTCGAGTTTCGCTTCGTAAGTGAGTCACAAGCAGATGAGTCGTTAATTTTCAAACGCTGAACGATGAATTTTAAACCGCGTATTCCGTGAAAATCACTATTCTCATAAATATGGTTTACTGCTTTGATGTGCTGCGCGACGAGAGAGGCTATCTCTTCCCGAGCTTTGATATCTGAAGAAACGTCTTTCCTGATATGGTCCCAAAGGTAAGTGTCAGTTTGAATGTACAGTGAACAGGCTCTTTTCTTGACTGTAGAAGATGGAAAGTGAGGTGTGATTACATTCGAATGTGGGCTATAATCTTTGCGTTCGTGTGATATTCGCGACTGAGCGTTGCGTGACCAATTATCATCAAAATTAGTACCATCGACAGAAAAGTATGAATGGGCATTTTCTGAAAAAGTCGATCGCCGATATCTTGATTTGACTGTGCTCCGATCATTGCCATCTTCGACGGCCGAATTGGCTACACTATTCATCCATTCATAAATTTTTTCATTACCACATCCCGCACCAAGATGATCGTCATCGAAGTGTACATCATCAGATGAGTAAATTACAGAGTGAAATGCTGGAGGATTTTCTTTATCAAAATATTTGTGAGCTCTTTCTACGTAATAAGTAGTGTTCGGCGTGTGGATTTTGCCCTCGAAAACACCGTCGTGCAATGATCCATAAACCTTATTTTCGCCTTTTTCGCCGTGCAAAACGCCCGAATAAATATTTGACAAGTCTACACTAATTTCTTCGCCATCCGCATTTACGATTCGCGAATTCTTCGAGAATACCGAACGTGCGTCTGGTTTAAGGCGAAGATTAAAGTCTTTTCCATGTGATCTAAAATTAATGTCGATAGGATACGAATCATGCTGTGATGAATCCGATCGAAGCGATCTTTTGGCACGATTGTGGACAATTTTTGCATCATAGGAAAGCCCTTCGTAATGTTTGACGAAACGATTTAATGGATTCTTCGCGGTACCTGTGAATAGTCAAACAAAATATAGGTTAAAGTTTGTTTACATTTTAATCCATATATAATTCATCTTCTCGTTTAATTACGAAAAATTCCAACTTATTAATTAGTTCAAACAAAATTAACTCGATTCAAACGCAAAAAGATTTGTGTAAAAACAAAATACCAAAAATAGAATATTAATGGCGTAGTTTTTAAATATGTTTGAAATCAAAATATTAGAATTATAATGAAAAATCTTGAAAAAAACTGAAAATAAGCAATTGAAACACGAACAAAGAGTCTGACAATAAAGCGATCAGGAATAGGAAAGATTTCAATGACCAAAGCAAATGCATTACGCGCCTATAGTGAACAATGTAAACGATTGGGTCATTAAACATTGCTTCCGCTGTTTGAAGCGTTTACAATTTAAAAACAAGTGACATTTTCGCTTCCATCGAACAAAGAGTTTGCTTTTTGATGTCTGTAAAACGCATCTTTTGTTTCTCTTTTATTAGAAACGAGTGAAAAAGCGACAAAACCGTAAATACGCTCATCGGATTCGCAATCGGTTCGTGTCACAATTATTTCTTAGCTTAAAGCAAACAGATTACAATCAAATAGTTGATCGTTGGTTCAGTTTAAGCATTGAATGCGAACCACTTTCGAAATAAAACAAATGCGTGAAATGCAAAAGCGAAATGCGAAGAAAAGCAAAGAGCTCACCTTTCGACGGGCAGTGAACAGCGAATACGAGTAAAAGAAGAATGAAGTATGTGTCCATTGCAAGTGTTCATACATTATTCGCTTTTCATCGCCGTTTTGGCAATTGATTCGAACGCAGAAACAGAGAATTTGGAAAAAGAGCGAAACACGATCAAAGCGAACGCAAAGCCACCATTCGTTTCGTTTTTCTCCGTTTTTGCCCCGAAACAGGCTTTACGAAATACCATTTCTCTGCTTTGCGGACCGTTCGTTAATTGCGTGCACGCTTTTCTCTCTTTTCTCTTTTCTCCTCTCGTTTCACTCTTTTCGATCAAATTAAATTCAAATCGAAATGTCAAATCTTGTTTTCGATTTTCTCAAACCTTTAAATTCGGGCGCTCAGTTTTTAGCCTCGTTTCGTTAAACTTCGATTCAACTGTTTTCAATTTTGTTCTCGTTATGAAATGTGTACACTTTTTTACTCTCGTTACGCGAAATGTTTTGTTTCTTCAAATTTGGAGTGACTTCTCATGTTTCAATTCAGCCTATTAAAGTAATATCATTCATATCAGCAAACTCATATCATTTTCTTTTTTCTTACTTCATTTTTTAAGTGTTTGTTTCATCATTAATTTGTTAAATATAAGTTTTATGTACTCTTTTTTTTTACTCGAGATAGTGAAATAAAAACTTAATTGCTTCCAACGAATTATGACTCAATAGACTTTTTCCAAACTTGTATCGTCGACATGACGAAAGTTAAGCAGAAATGTATATGTAAAATTAATGCGATAACCACAAGCGGATAAACAACAAGAAAAATGTTTGACGCAATATCAGAGACAAAATTAATCGAAAGTTTTCCTTGCTCGCATAATGCTCTTGCGTTTGAAAAAATTTAGCTCATCACGCTTATTTTCAATTACACGATTCTATGAAATTATTTAAAACGCAAATTATTTGCGATCGAATTAAAACGCAAAACGCAAAAAATTTTCAATGAAAATTAGTTCTCTAGTCGCAGTGGGTGTGTGACATGAAATGTTTCCGGTGCATAAATTCAAAAGTATTCGAATAAATTGTTGGCGATTATTTGAGTGATAAATCATTTCTGTTTTTCCAAAAAATAAAAATTCATTGACTTCGTTCTCGACTCTATTTTAATCTTAACTCTTATAATTAACTTAATTACTTTTTCCGTCTCTTATCGATTTGGAAAGTAAAAAAGAAAAATCGCAAAATATCTTTTTTACGCTATTTACTATCGAAAGCGAACAAAAAAAAAATTGCATTAGGCACATTGATTTTCAGCTCAATGAAGTGAGTACAGCACTTATATTCAAAGATGAGGTTTTGTTTCGAAAAATCAAATTGTTTGCAAAACTTTTTTCCGTGCAAAAATGTTTTAATTTTTTTTGTGAACATAAAATGTTTGAGAGATTTAAAAATAAAACTAACAAAACGAGAGTAACGTCGAAGTAACTTGCGAGCAAAAAAAAGTTTAATCGAAGCAAGTAATATCATATAACTAGTCTAATGCGTTCTTGTTTTCAAGAATAATTTTTCAAATGCTTTTCTGGTCAAGTAAGAACAATTGCTTCTGTTGTGCATCACTTTTTATTAATAGTGTCAGCAGGAAGAATTTCGAATACAAAGCAAAGTACGTAAAATGTTATTTTCATTCGATTACATGTATGATTTTAAAATTAATCGACTCTCGCCTAAATGGGTTAATTGTAAGTTTTGTGTCACCGATCGATTTGTCGAAAAATAAGGACATTAGACACATACATTGTACTTAATAGCATAACAACGTGTTACTGGGCATTTTATTTTCATTTATTTTCATATCTTCTCGATTTTAATTAATGAAAGCAATAAACTTTTCTAAAATAAATGCAAAATTTTAAATTCATCGCTTTAAGCATTAATTTGATCAATCTTTTGACATTCGAGTGAACGCCTGTGTTTAGCATAGCTTTAATTTACTTTTGAATCAAAATCTTATCAAATTGTTAGCTTCGCTTTTAACTCGAAGTACAAACCTCAGGTTTACTTAAAGTTTTAAAAAATAATAAATTAAACTTTTTAAAGAATGCAGAATTCTAGATTAAATCCAACACGAGTACCAATTTCGAATTGATTTATGTCTCATTTTCATTGTTTATCATTTTTTCACAAAAATTTTTAATAAAAGTTAAATTAGCACAAATGAATGTGCCGAATTCAAAAGTGATTTCATTTGAAATTAGGAATTCTGAAAGTATGTCTGATATTTCTATACAAAAGATATGCGATTGTTAAACCGAAACCAAGTTTGACCGTTGCTTTTATGACATATATTCTGTAACAAATAGGAGAGTGAGTAAATAGCCTGCGAAATGAAATTAATTGTAGAAAAATTTTGGCAAACCTTTTCATGTGCGACAAAGCACGAGGAATGTCATTTTCAGATTCTTTGAGTATTCGTTGCCTGTAATTCATGTAATGATGAAACGAATGCATCCGCCAATCGATCGAATCCAAATTGAAGTTAAAGTCCTCCTTTTCATTCTCATTCAAACTTGTGTACAAGTTTTGAAAATTGTCCGTTTCAAATATTTTATTTCTTCTCACTTCTTTCTCGATAACATCAAGGTAAACATTCAATTTTCGAGTGATGTCCACAACTCTGAAGTATTTGAAATAAAAGCGAACAATTAGTTGATTAAAACTGACGAGTCTTTGATAGTGCTTACATTGGTTTCTCGCCTTTAAGTCTTAAAAGTGAGTCGGCAAAGTAAGCGAATAGTGTGTGATGTGTAAATTTTTTCACTTCATAGACAATGCGATTTGAAGCCATCGGCACATACTTCAGAGGTGTGCGAAATACTTTATTTGATGGATACTTTTCGGCACAATCGCCGTAAAAATAAGCTAAAGTACCCATTGTCGGTGAGTTTTCGCAATTTGTGGTGCAATTGTAAATTGTTATATCATTAGACATGACGTTAGCTTGGCGAGAAGCAGCGACAATAACACAATTGCCTAGCATATCAACGGGTATTACGGGAGCACCGAAATCATCATGTTTCATTATGGTTCTTATAAGTCCAGCTGTCCAAATTGCAATCAAACCTGTAGATAATTGCATGCCTTGAAACCAGCCAGGCTCAGGCTCTTTGTATGCAGGCATCACAACAGATGGTCTCACAATAACCAACGGAATTGTCTTACATTTTATGTTCAACAAAGTTTCCGCTACTGTCTTTGTCAAATGGTAGGTGTTGATATAATCAGTAACATAATCACCATAAATCAAATTTAATTGCTTTTCATCGAGTTGTTCAGTGTCGACGAGAAATTTTGGTGCATCGAAAGGAAGCGAATAGATCTTCTCTCGCATTATTCGCTGAGGCATAAAAACAGCAAAAGTCGAAATATGTACTAAAACCTGCAATTTCTTCATCTCTTCGCTTAATTTAATAATGCCTGCGGTTGAAATAACATTGCTTCGACTCGAGTCGCTGTAAAATAATTTTCTTTTTCAAGTCACTGAACCAGAATTTAATTCATTTTCGCTTTTTTTCGTCGCTAGTTGTCGAATCGATATTTCATTAAACTTTTTATTTGCTCACTGGTTTCATTCCATTACTTTCCAAAAATTTGATTTTAATGAAATTTTTTGTGATTTTGATTTATACACTCACAATGATACTAGTGGACTATTTAAGTGCTTTTTATAATTTAGATTAATCTTAAGAATATTTTCTTTAATTACACATATGAAAATATTCAAAATCATTTAATCAGAAGAAATCAAAAACTACCAAATATTTCATATGTGTAAGAAATATTATTAAATTCGAATTTTTGAAAGCTTGAAATTCATGAGCTTCGAATGAAGTTAGTTAGTCAATTTTTTTTTTAAATATGTTTTAATATTTTTTAAAACGCTTTTTAAATTCTTTAGCATGGAAGAGAACTAATCAATTAAATTACAAAATTAATTTATTTTGTTTAAAGCCACTTGTTTTAACTAAATTGATATAAAATTTCTGTTTTCTGTTACACCCCGCATGAAAAATATTCTATTAAGAAAATTAAGAGAGAGAGAAACTTGCAATCTCGAATTAAAAAGTGCATTTAATCTAGATTTCAACTATCAAGTATGAATAAATTTTTTCAAAAAAAGTTTATCCTTTCATTTCTAAAATCGATAATTTAAGTTTTTATTTACAATCTTGTTTTGATCTTTTTGTATCAAGAGTATTTAAATATTAAACTTATTTAAAAAAGTTGAAACATAACATCTAAAAATTATTGAAAAATTTAAATTTTGATTGGTATCACCTTTTATCTTCAATATGCTCACTCGTCAATTTATTGTGTGAACTTTTATATAAACCACTAAAAGCTTATAAAATGCGAAAATATAAAAAAGTTCGAAAAAAATTTTTATTGATTGTTTTACATTAGTTTTTTAACTAAAAATTCAGCTTTGCCCTTAATTCTAACATGTAATTAAAAAAGAATGAAAATTGGTATCACCTTTTTCAAATCATGTTTAATAATTATTCTAAATTTTTTATTTTCGCTAAAATATCGATTCTATTTTACACCTGCCATTTTATAAATCATTTTCATTACCTCATCAAAGATTACTTTCGTTACAGTGATATTCGTTGCAAATCTTTTTTTCTAAATGCTTTCCTGCTGAAAAATGTTTACTTCATCCATTCAATTATTCTATTGTCAAAATGCTTGAATTAACTTTAAAAAAAAAAATAAGGAAAAAAATTGGGAAAAAACAAAATCTTAAAAAAGTATGTTTTCCACTAATTTAAAATCCAGAATATTAAATAAGAATTATTTTTTGTTTTTCTTTTATTTTAAGAAAAAAGCTCGACAAAATCAGCCGAAAAATTCCATTAAAATTTCCATTTAAAAAATAAAACTGTGTTGCAGACCTCGATGAATTTAGCTGCACAAATAGAATATCTACGATCTTATAGCTGCTATCAACATGAATTAAAAATTCATAATCAAATAAAACCATAAAGCTTGAGGATAAATTTTATCAGTTAATAAGTTAACTTAGAATTGTGTGCAAAAAATTGAGCTAAAAATTTATGCGCCACTGTCTTTATAATCATATCACTGTTTTAAGTGCATACAGCAACCTAAAACACAATCAGATGTTTAGTGTGCGAATTTTTTAGGAGTTCATCGCTTTGAAAGTTTCTTTTTTAATTCGAATACAGCACAAGTTTTGAAATAGCCTGAAGTCAAGAATGTATCAATGGAAAACAACAGAGAGGAAAATTTTGTCTAAAAATTAAATGTTAAGTTAATGTCTTTCAGAGCTAAGTGACTTGATTGTAAATATATTCGTACTTGTTATTACTTTTCAAAGCGATATTACTTCACACAACTTCTTTTGAAAATTATTATTTAATTTTAAGAGTTTTTGAGTAGACTAAAGAATAGAAAACTGAAAACACAGAACACAGAAAAAAAAAGAAAAAACTTTTGCCTACTGTGCTGAATGAACAAATCGAACAAGGATTTTAACTTGAAATACTTAAAAAAACACTTTTTAAGTTTGTGATTAATAAATTTTTATCATCACAGCAAGCGGATAAAGGCTCAATTTTTATTATAATAGTGATTTCACGCAAACTTAAAAATTTTTTCACCTTTGGCTCGAGATTTAGGACAAGGTTCATATATATCAGTCGTACCTCAAAATGTTTTGACAGCAAATGCGAAACACACTCACCGTAGGCTATCATTGTATTTAATCGAAGCTCCAGAATTGATTATAATCGATACGTGCTCGACTATTGATTGATAGTCTTCGTCGCAAAGACCAAGATTCGGCTTTGTTATATCTCCTTCCAACGCAATCAATTTGGAGCGCATTTGCTTCTCGTCTATATCAGCGAACGTTTTTGATTTCAAGTATTGGTCATATCGTTGCGAAGCTGAATAACCCTTTTTCGATCGGAGCAAAAAGTAAATACGATTCACATCACAACTTTTCAATAATTTATAAACAATATATTTGCCAACGAAGCCTGTGGCTCCTGTAATGAATATCGACTTATTGCGATAAAACTCTTTCACAGAAAGCAACTCTTTCTCCATTTCGTTCAACGTTTCAAAAAAATAAGATCATTTCATAATTTAAACGCACATTTCGTTTCCGACAATTTTGAAAGCGAAATGACAACGCTTGACAAACTTTCTTCTTTTTTAACTCTTAAATTAACTGTGATTAAATTTTAAAATTTGGTTCAACTAGGAGAAAGCCAAAACTGTTTCGCTGTTTTAATTTGAATAAGCTCATTTACTGTTTTGCTCGTTTATTGCAGGCTGGTACTGCGATCAATCGGATCAAACGGAGAAGTTATATTTGAATCTTTAATTGCTTCATTTTACACGAACTAAGCTTAATTGAGACATAATTTCATTAAGTCATGCGAATCGTTTTGCTTCTCCAAGTAAATAAATCGCGCTACGAAGCTCATTACGAAGTGTTGTAAATGCAGTGAAGTAATTCAGTTCGCATTCAAATTTAATGCGATTAACTTGGCGAGGGGTTTCATTTAATTTTTTTATTTTTCTCTAGATAATGTGAAATTAAATGCGAGAATATGGTACAAAATGAATGAAAGAATGAACAAAAAAATTAATTGTTAAATTAAAAAAGTTTTTAAGCTCTAATCACGCAAACAATCAAGTCAAGACGTTTAACAGTTTCTTTTGAATGAAACAATTACGATAATAAAAAGACAACGAAAGCTGCATAATGAAAGCGATTCAACTATTTTTCGTTAAAATAAACACACTTAGTTGATATTTTATGCGAATTTTAAACGAACTCAAATTTAATTCGGCTGCCCGCGAAGCGAACCAAGCTTTCACTAAGAGATGAAAAATGAATTTTTAAAACTTTTTTTGTCGAAAGAAAAATAGAAGTAAAACTGTTTTCTGTACTTTGTCCTCAAGCCTTTCACTTTCATGAATTAGGTCAATGGTAACGAATACGAGCGCTGAATTTTTTTTTTTTTTCTTTCGTTTGAAAGCAAAATTACTTTTAGCAAAAGCTTTTTGAATCGTGAACAAAAGAAATGAGTTTTTCTCGGTTAATAATCTTCAATTTAAAGTCACTAACTTTTGAACAAAATTAAACGTAAATTAAACGTATCTCATCAATTGTTTTCGCGAAATTTAGTTATTAGTTTATTGAAGCATTTAAATTTTTAAGTTTATTCATGTTTATTTTCAGTTTTTAAATTATTCATTGATTTTAAGTATTACTGCGAAACCTCTTTATAAAGGACACAGAGAGGTCAAAAAAATCTGACCGTTATAAGGATGTGGTCGTTGTAGAGTCTTTCATTGAGTTTATTTTGTTTTTGTGTCCATTAGGAGAGGTTTTACTGTTTTTGCTTTAAGTCGAATTTATTGTAAAAAAAAATATTCTAATTGGATGAATTTATTCTGAATGGGTTTATCCAATAATTTATGTATTGTAAGATAGGCCCTCTCGGATTAAATTCATTCAATTGGTGTCAGCAAACAAGTGGTCATCAATCAAACATTCAAATTTACTTATCACATAATTAAACAGTTACAAAACTGAATCTTAAAAAATTAAAAATATTGAACTCTTTAAAAAATTTAAAGGAAGTTTAAATTCGCTTACTCTAAAAGCCATCTTCGCTTAGCTGATCAATTTCATTAATCATAAGCTTGAGCAATGTTTTTTAAATTTTTGATCCATTTTTTTTCGATTTCAAAATCAAAGTGAAAGTAGTGCATTCTTTTTTAAAATATCGCTTATTTTCTTTTTCGCTGCTATAATTTGAAAGAAAAAATATACTTTCGTCACACTTAAATACACTTTTTGTATGCAATTGTTCACAAGTTATATACACTGTGTTTACACACCACTTAACTTTTCTTGATTTTGTGCTCTCACTTAAATTTGTTTTTCAAAAGAATTGGAAAAAATAGTAAATTTCTTCTAACAAATGATTTTGTATGAATTAATCCGACAGTGGTTTAAGCATTAAGATTCTAGTGCTTGTTTTTTAAAATTTTTCGCATTTATCGTCAAGTAATAACCATCTTCGAGCTTACTTTTCTTCGAATCCAACATTTCATTGATATTAATAATAAATTATGAAATCATATTTAAGTTAACTTTGGAATCATAACTCAAAATTAAAAAAAAATTGAAATAAGGTAAGCTTAGTTTCGCTGATTTTCTCAACTTTGTATAAACTTTAATTTCAGATACTTTTGAATTAAGCGATCAAAATCAATTTCTAATGTTATTTAAAATGAGGAACGGAATGTACGTAAACGCTTTTTAAATAATTTTTATTTTTAGATATTTAATTTTTCACTTCTCTAATTAATTTTATTCCATGTGAATCGCTTAATTTTTCCATGATTATCGTTTAATTTTACTTTAACTTTTTTGATAGACAAATAGTCACAACGTAATTTCCAGAGATGTTTAAAAACATCTTTATTTTCGAATTCGCGTGAACTTTAATTTTTTTCAAGCACTATTTACTCAAACTCGAATATGAATGTATTTGATTGCAAGTAAATGTCAATTAGTTTTTCATAGACGTATTTGCAGTTGAAATACAAACGGTTAATTACATTGTTTACCTAACTTTTCATTGCTTGATAGCTGAACGTAACTTAATGAGAAATAAATTAAGTCGCTGAGGAAAATAGCTTATTCAAAGAAGCCTTTCTAAGTTTTTCTCTAGCAAGTCGCATTAAAGTAAAGTATTTGAATTGTCGATTTCATTTCTCTAGCACTTCAATTTTTCAATTTGAGTATTTTTTAAGTGAAGAAAAAAAATTATAATGACAATGAATTTAAAATAGTTTCACAGATTTTATAATTTTTTTGTTACTTTTTGACAAATGAATCAAATTTAATTTTTCTCGCGCAATTTATCTGAGCACATAAGTTAAAATGTGGCTTGAACAACAATTTTAAAAACAAAATTTTAGAAAACTTAAAAAAGGTTGAACTTTTGTATTATGAAAAATGTTAATGAAAGCCTGCAAACATTGAGTTTGGGACAAATCATCTAAGAGGTGGGCAAAACGATGAAAGTCTTTCGCTAAATGATGTTTTGGAATGTCTGCAAGATGCAAAACAGGTATCTTCTGTGCTAGTGCATAAACTTTCATTTTTATATCCTTGAATGGGAAGTGAGGTTAACAAGGTTTAAGAGAGCGAATGAAGAGACAACTTTCACTTGCATCTCAATTGTTACTTTTGTTAAGAACTACTCGAAAGCTTCTTTACTATTGTTTAGATTGAAACACACTTTGATGATGGAAACAAGCGAATCGGCTGTGAAAAAGTATTTCACGGGCAAATCCGTGTTTATTACCGGAGCCACTGGATTTTGTGGACGTGTAAATAATTTCTTTTCTTTTCATTGTTTGACAGTTTATCTCATTTTCAGGTATTTCTCGAAAAAATTCTTCGAAGTCTACCGGATTTAGACAAAGTGTATCTCTTAATTCGTCCGAAAAAAGGCATGACACCTAAACAAAGAAAAGATCAACTGTTCGCGATGCGAGTATTTAGTTTTTTTCCACCTTCGGAGAAAGTGAAAAATAAAGTGGTAGTTGTCGAGGGTGACATATCAAGCGATGGATTATCACTTTCATCTGAAGATCGGCAAATGTTGCGCGAAAAAGTTAACGTCGTTTATCATTTGGCAGCTTCTGTGCGCTTCGATGCTACTTTCAGGTATTTGTTCTGTTGTCTTTTCTTGACTCAATTAAAAAAAAGTAACAACGCCATAAATTGTTGGAAAATTGATTTCATTGAAATAAACATTAATTAGGCTAACAAAATGAACAAAATTGTAGCATTGAAAAAATAGGAAAAAGTAAACTTGTGCGACTTTATTGAATCAATTGCAATAGAGTGACTTTGTTGTTATCAAAGCTGCGCACAAATTTGATTTATAGATTTTTACATATTCGCTTTCTTATTAAGTTTACAAAGATAAAACATTGCCAGGAGAAAACCGACAAAATTAATTAAAAATTATACGCCAAAATGTTTTTTTTTTATAATTAAAATTTCAGAACCAATTTAAACATTAACGCTATGGGAACGTTGAATATTATTAAGCTATGCCATGAAATGCGACACTTGGAATGCTTCATTCATCTGTCGACTGCCTATTCAAATTGTCAGGTGAAGCTAATTGAAGAAAGAATATACGAGTTGCCGAAAAATGTCGACGAACTTTTAAGTGGATTGAGGTCAGTTTGATGAATGAGAAAGTTTTTCTTTTTTTGTTGTGAATTATATTGTTGATCTGTTTTACACAGCTCATTGGACGATGAAGAACTTGAAAAAGTTGCTCCGAAGTATTTCGAAGGGAGGCCGAACAGCTACATTTTCACTAAAGCTATGGCAGAACTTATCATTGAGAAGCATCGTGGCCAAATACCGACAGCGATCATCCGACCTTCGATAGTTGCATCGTCGTTAGAAGAACCTGTGCCAGGCTGGAATGACTCATTTATTGGTGTAGCAGGTTTTAGCATGGTTGGCTCTCTTGGAATAGCGCAAATAACTGATTGGGATTTCGATCGCTATTCGGACGGAATGCCGGTGGATATTCTCTCGAATGCTATGATAGCCATGCCTCATTTCACGCTTATTTCAGAGTGAGTTCACTACATTTTTGACATTTTCACATTATTCTTTATTTTTCAGAGAACGTAAGCGTGAGGTTAAAATCTATAATCTTACCTCGACCACAATTAGGCCGCTGCACAATCACACAATGATGAGAAAGTTTTTTAAAGAAATGCAAAGAGCGCCGTCCATGTATGTTATCCGGCCGCTATATTTGCCAGCGATGAAGCATAGTATGAGCAAATTAGAATATAAAATCAAAATATTTTTCTATCACATCTTATTCGCTTATTTCATCGACTTCATTTTGATGCTCTGCGGCCAAAAAAGATTGTAAGCAATATAAAATTATATGTGAAAACTGTCCATCACATTTAATTGTATTTTAGAATGGTTCGAGCTGTCAAAAAGATGCACTACTCAATGGACATAATGAAATATTTCGGAATTAACGAATGGAGATGGAAATGCGAGAATTATCTCAGTTTGATTGATTATTTAAATGAAAATAAAGAAAAAGAGTTTAATGTTGATATTCGTCAGCACGATGTTGAGAAAGGTTGCAGAGACTTTTGGCTTGGAGTTCGAAGGTATCTATTGAAAGAAGATGATTCAACAATTCTTCTTGCACGCATCAAGTATAAAATGTGAGTCTACTCTCCAAAGTCTACTTTTGTTTATTTTCTTTATTTACTTTTCTAGACAATTGGTGTTCTACAGATTGTACCAACTTTTCTTGTTGTATTTGTTTCTCAAATTGCTTATAAGCTACACACCGATCGGAACTATTGTTGGGGAGTTGCCATTACCATTTTGAGATCAATTTTTGATTATTTTTATCAGACAAAAATTTTGACATTCGCATAACATGTGACTTTTGTTTTATTCTCTCCAACAAACACAAAATTTGCTGATCTAAATGCCTAATCTTCTGCTTTTACTTAAAATTTAATATTTAGAATAGAATTCATATTGACTTGGTTTTACTTTATTTTACTGGATTTTTTTGTCATCTGTTGTATTTTCAGTGAATTTCTATTTGAAAATAATAAAAATTCGTTCGTATTCTTTAAATCCTGTAATTTCGCTTTTGAAATGTTTTCAATCTACTAGTGCAAAATGAATAAGCTATTCAAGATGTAGACAAAAATTTTAAGAGTCGAACAAATTAGCGATAATCATATTGATCGCTTATTTTCCACAGGTTGTAATTTTATGGTTGAAAAATTGCTGATTTAAACTTAAATTGCTTTTAGTTTACATTACTTCCAAATTAAAAATGAATTTCATTTAAGCTAAAGATCACATCTTTGTACACTTGTGTCCAGAAAAATCTTCAATTTATTGGTTTGCAGCAAAATATATTTTGAGTAGAATTTAAGATTTTATTGGACACGGGTATACATTTGTTTGGCCTAGCATAAAAATGCATAAAAGCGATATGTAAAATGTGAATTATTATTTGCATTTCATTTTCCTACCTCAGACCCAGGGTACATCTGTTTCTCATACTCTCAATTGCCATGTGAAACTTTCTTTAACACATCGCAAAAATCTTTTCTTTGCTCTGTATTTTTATTTTTTAAAATTTAATTTCTTCTTGCTTCCAATCCAAATTGCAGTTAATAAACAAAGACGAAATATCTAACAAAAGAAATGCTTCGAAAGTTTCGAGTTTTGAATTGTATAAATAGAAAATGACTTCGTCGGAAGCTGTTTGTTTCTTTTTGTGTTAATAAAATTGTCCATCAAAATTAAAATTTGTATCTTCTATAATATTCTGATAAATACGGCAAAAAATTATCAAATAACCGAAAATAAGCATGAAAATTCTCAAAAATCTTGCCATTGTTCGAATGTTTAGTAAATTAGCGATTTAAGTACAAGACAACTGCTTTTTATGCCCGTTCCTGATTTCAATGAAACTTGGTATGGCAATAGAACTTCATGAGTGTATTAAGAATTACCCCATCATAGAATTTTGCACGTAAAGCAAATTATTCGCGTGCAAACTTTAACATGAATTCTATGGCGAAAATTTTTGTTTTTTTCGATTGAGGACGGGAATCTCAACCGATTTTCACTCTGTTTGCGAATAACTTGTTTCAGGTACAAAAGAATGTTGATAAAATCGATAATATCTATCTTGTAAAGAAAGGTAAATAAATACGAAAAAAAACCGTTTGAAAGTTTAGCTCACACTTTGGAAGTTACTTTTGAAATACACTCGATAAAATCAGAACCAATGCATATGATGTTTGATGATAAAAGCCGATTCTAATCAAACTAATTAGACCGAATTTAGTTCAAGTCAAAATTTTGTGCTTGAATAACAATTCAGTAAAATCGTTTAAGGATCACAAAAAGTATTCAATAGCAAATGGTTATCAATTTAACTTATTGCTTCAGCTGCATTTAATGTGGATTTAATTTTAAACTCGTCAAATAATTTTATTATTCTAGTCGAAATATTTTCAAAAAGCGATAATTTATAAATTACAAAATACAACAAAAATTAAAAATGCTTAATAAAACTCAAAACACCCTTTAAACACTTGGTTGATTTAGTGAAAATTAGCTTTTTGTGATTAAAAATAAAAACGTTTATGCTAGTTTAATATTAATGTTAATACAAATAAATTGTATGTAAGAAGAATACGAGTTTATAGGTTTTTAGGTATTTTCGATTTTACGCATACAATTTTTCCTTATTTTTCTATTTAATCAAGAAAAATGATGTAGAGAAACAGTTTAAAGCAGAAATTTCGAAATTCGAATATCGTTGAAGCAAGTTCTAATTCTAATGAGCAGCGTTTTCTTCTAACTGATTAATACTTCAAAAGATTGAAAAATTTATTGAAGATTCATTGAAATTTACTCTTGTTAGATATTTCCAGACCTTTTAAAACACAGTTGGCTAAATGTAATGTAGTAAAATAATTCTACATTTGTTCATAAATCATTGTAGGTAGGGAGTTTAAAAAAAAGAAGTTCGATTAGTTTAGAAGAAAATTGTTCGGATAAACACTAGAGATCAGAATGGTCCAAAGATCTAAAAATCTGAGCACTCTCATGTTTTGACCCGGGAGCAAGACAATTTTGTACTTATTCGAAACCTTGCCTTGCAATCCAGTAGCTTAACCTACCCGAGGCTGGATTTTGTTCTTTGTAGAAATAAACGTACTAAATGACCTTAAATCAATTAAAAAATATTTTTTTTGATCTCGTTTTTCTATATCAACGTGAAAATTTTATTTAAATATTAAAACAAAATGATATTCTTCGAAATATCAAAATTCTCATGACGATTTGAATTTTTAATTTTCACAACCAGGTTTTTTCAAAAATTTATGCTTCTCTCTTCTCTAATACATCCGCTTTAAGAGTTTTTCCTGGTATACCCAATATACTCTGGAAGCTTGGAAAACTTCAGTTTATACAATAATACAAAGAAAAATTTCTCACTCTGAGAAATATTGCATTTAAAATAAGAAACTTTTTAAACAGTTTTAATCTTTCAAAGAAAGTTTTTTAATGTTTTCAGAGGTAAGCGGTGGAAAATAACATTCACATTCTAAATTGATGTTTTATCGATTAAAAAAATTTCCTTTTTTTCATTCATTGCCTAACCTCACTGATTGCTTAATTTTCAAATCGCTTTTGAATTTTTCCCAGAAAATGAGTTGTTACTTTGAAGTATAAAAGGCAACGCACGTGGAAGGCGCTAAACTCTAAAATTAAGTAATTCGCTATCGCATCATCTAAAAAGTCTTAAAACCAGTTTGTGAAAACAAAGTGAACGAATTGAGTATATTGGACTTAAACACATGGTCAAAAGTAAATTTAAATTTCAACGAACAAGTATCTAGCTAAATTTCAGAGCTACATTAAAGCAATAAAGCTCTGGTGCGTACCGAGTGCACATAAAGTTTCGATAGGGATGTTCTTAAAAAGTCATACAAAGTACAGCCTCAGGTAAAATTTGCTATTGCTACGTGATTACGCGCATATATCCGCCGAAATAAAATTTTCTGTCCACTCTGTAATGCTACTTTCTTTGTTTGTGCTTAATTAACCAAATGTTAATGAATTTGATTTTATAATTAAGGAAAATAAGACATAAATAAACAGTCGCGATTGTTTTAAAGTTGAGTTTAATTTTTCGAAAGTAAACCATTCATTCAATCGGGGAAAAACTGAAAACAATTGAAAAATGAGTTGAAAACGAACTAACGCAACATATTTAAGAAAATGCGCTTGCGATAAGTAGAAGTGAAAAGAAGGAAGTTTTTTTCTATGTCGAAATTGAATTTTGTTCAAAAAACTTTTTTACATATTTTATGAAGTAAGCGTTTCATTGAACATCTGAAATTGCAAAAACTTACGAAATTCTAATTTTCAAATGGAAACTTTTTAATCGCATTTGAAAACAATTTTTGTTATGTAGGGTTTTTTTTATTGATTAGCAAATAAGAAACCGACAGTTATTGTAATAGATTTTCACTTCTAACAAGATCAATCGAAAGCAATTTTACTGTTTTGTGAACAATGAAATTACCAGTAAAATATTATTTCCTGAGTTCGTAAAATGAAGCCAAGCCATTTTCGTCATATCTTATTCTCTTTAACACTCTGCTCGGTAAATTTATTTACTCTCATTTCGATTTTCTGACTTGAAAGTATTTCGATTTTCACTTGCTAGAAAATGAATACGTCGGCAAACGAAATAGAAGTTTAATTTAGTTTTCGCTTGCTTTTGAACAGCCAATTAAGGAAAGTTTATATATCACATTTCACAGCCGTAAACTTTGACCTAAATTTTAAGGAAAGCAGAAAAGAAAAGAAAAAAGCATTAAACAGTATTCGCTCAGAAAGCAAATCAACAACAAGATAGTGTATTTATATGTATTTTCCTTATTTTCATGGTTCAAATGTTGACGAAACCATCGCTTCGAGAGCGCAGATTTTTCTTTTTAAACTGAAAAACAACTTAAATCGCCGACTGTCTGAATTTAGTTGTGCTTTAGAAAAACTGTGCTTTGCCCTTCTCACTGTCTGCCCTTCAAATGTGGACTCACACTCCGGGCGAGATTCTTATAGCCAACACAGAATCGCATCAGAATAAGAAAACAAAAGCGAATTAAACAAGTTGAAATTTTAAGAAAATTCAAAAAGTACGTTAAAAATGTTAAAAGTAACGCTTCGCAAAATCTTGAAATAAAAATAAATTAGGAAATAACAACAAAAAAACTTTTTTTTCTCTTGCTCTCTCTCTCTCTCTCTCTCGCTCTCTCGCTCTCTCGCATTTTGCTTATCGAAATAATTACTAACCTATATATTTTTTAAAGTAACTCAAAATTGATTTTTATTTATGCGAGTGATATAAATTAAATGTCGTGTGACGAGTATCAAATCTTCAAATACTTTTATACACTTTAATAATCTTTGAATTCATTTGTTGCACACACTTTGCATTTGCTTTTTTTCGCGTGGCTTTCACTTTTTAAAATTAATTTATTGTTTTGAAAAGTTATGTACACACACGATGTGTAAAAGAGTAAAAGCGAACGTAAGGAAGAGGAGGAGAAATGAGATGGTGAAATTTAAAAGCCAGCACTAGAACGAATTTGAAATACGTTTATCAATTGATTTTCTCATTTTGATTCTTGTCCACTTTCGATGATAAATACGCTCGACGGTAGAATCGGAAGAAGAGTACAAAGAAAAATGCGGCGTAAAACGATTCCATCACAGCCAGTCCGATCGGGAAATTGCATTCTTTGTTTACTAATCCAAACACACCGTGCATGAATATAAGCACAAATTGAAGCAGCTGTAACTGCGTTATGTATTTCTTCCACCACAAGAACCGTCTCATTTCAGAACCTGCACACGCCAGCGCGTAATACGAATACATTACTGTGTGAACAAGTGTATTTATAATAGCCATAAAACCAGAGAATGGATATGGATGCACGCGAAGACCAGTCCACATTCCCCAAGGCATTAAAGCGTGGTGAAACACGTGCAAAAATGAGGCTTGATGAAACTTTTTGCGAAGTATGAAGAATATTGTGTCGGCAAAGTCGGCTATTTTAGAGAGCATGTAGCAGTAGCCAAAATAAAGCATTAGCTCCGATTTTAAATGCTTTTCGGGCGATTCGTACGGTCGGCACATGAACGTGTCTGTTCCCCAATTTGTAATCCAAAGACCCACAATAAAACCAGCACCATTAAAACCGATCAGACAGCTGTTGTGAAGCAAGATCGCTGACCGCAAGTCAAACGGTTCGCGATTTTTCATTAAACGAGGTCCTAAAACTTTAACAAAATAAACAAATACGGCGGTAATAGCCAACACTTTCCATGGACCGCCGGACATGAGCGGCCAAGAGTTGACTCTGGGATCACCGAGTTCATCCCAAAAATCAGTGAGGTAATAAGTTATCGCACTCATTTCAGATCTAAATACGTTGTTCGTTCACTCGGAACAGTTCAGCAGCGACTGCGACTCGATCACAGAATGTACGCACAGATATTAATGTGCGAATTAATTTTGGGAAAGTTTGTTTCACCACAGTTTTCAAGGTATACAACTTTTACTCGCCGCATTTGCTTTCACTTTCTTCGCAGGAAAGTGGATGAAAATTTCGATCCTCACTCCTCCTCGGTACGATCGCACTATCCTTTTTCGCGAATACATGCTTAAGAAACTATTGTAGAAACGTCATCGATTTCAAACACCCCTTTTTCACTTGTTTTCTAAAAAAATTAGGTTACGTTGTTGTTGCTGTCGTCGTCGTCGTGGTAGTGGCTGTTGTTCTCGCTGGTAATGGATGGAGACGTCGATGATAATGCCGCTTTTTTTCTCATTTATTCGCTTGACTCACCTTACGAAATAAACGCTGCTTATGAACTCACGGCATGTGGATAAAATTCAGGCTTATTTTCCCGATGAAATTTTTCCTCTACTAAAAAAAGTAAACACATCTTACAGGAATTTCCAACATTCGCTTAATTTCATTTGTCTTTTACCTTTTCATTCGCGCGATTCGCTCACGACATGAGCGCACAATTAACGAGGCAGTCATTCAAAAAGAAAGAAAGCAGCGCGTTCAAGAAGAGAACAAACAAAATTCGGTGAACAAAAATTGATGTATTCATAGTACAGTGAACAGAGCGAAAGCGTATTAAGCAAAAGAGTAGCAGAAAAACATGAAGCAACAAGCTTGGGTAGCAGAAAACTTCCACGGCAGGTTTCTTTAAGCGATGCATAAAATTATACACCTCGAGTCGAAAAAAATGTGAACGCAAAATTGGTGTAGTAATGCATAAAAAAAAAGCGAAGCCATGCTTTTTCACTCGAAGAGGCTATCGAAACAAATCTTCTTTGTTTCGAGCATCAATCTTATTTTTCGTCTTCCAAAAAATCAAAAACACATCGTTTGAAAAAGTTGGTCCCAATTATTTTGCTTTATTCGCTCGCTTTCAAGCTTTAAAGCAGCGAAAGGGTTTTTTCGGAATTTTTGTTAGCAAGTTGAGAAATTTTGCACGACTCTTTCGGCTTTTTATTTTGCTTTCTAACGCTATTTCGTTTGTTGTTCGATGTTCTCAATCCGATTTTGGGAAAATTGAATTTTAATCAACATTAAAGATCATTTCGCGAAAAAGGGTTATTACACACGAATAGCACAAATAAATTAAAATTAAACACGTTGTTGAGAAAAAAAACCGAAAATTTTTTTCAGAATTTTTTTTTCAGAATTGAAACTATGATTTAAATGAATTCTTACGCTTTGTAGTATTTTAATTACAATATTTAATTTTTATATAAAACAAATTGACAAAATGAATACAAAAACAGAATTAAGTGTAAATTAAACATCTATTATTCGATTGAAATGACAAAAGCAGCCATAAAATAGAAAAAATGAGCTCATAACTTTTCAAATGTTAATAACTTTTTAACAAATTTCCAAAAAGTTTTCCTATTTCCATTTACTTTGAACTTAATTTCGAAATTGAAGGTTGTTTTTTAAGAAGATATTATTTTTTAAGCTTCAATTATATTCCCAAAAATGAAATTTGATTCGGAAAGTTTGAAAGAAAAGTGTTTTCGAAAAGATAAAACGCAAACAAGAATTTAATCGGCTTATTTGATAAAAAAGGGAAATTGTCATTGAAAGTTTGGAAAATAAGAAAGAAGTGAAACTCTTTGAAATTAATTCAAGTAGAGTTGGAAATGGGACACCGGGAAAAATCGTCCCGTCCCAAACCCGTTCGTCCAGTAGGAGAACGGGCGGGTTCGAAATCAATACTTCAACTCTTTTTCCCGTAAGCCCGTACGACCCCTTAAACCCATACATCCCGTAATAACCCGTTTGACCCGTAACTACCTTTAAGTTGATAATTTCGGATAAAATATCGATAGAAAAAGGGTTCTTAGCCCAGAGAAACGTAAAACGGTTTTTGTTCGTGCGCTCATATTTATATATGTTGAATGAAAAGTTTCCTGAAACTTCATAAATAAAAAATTTTTGCATTTATGCAATTATTTATATAAGTAGTGTGAGTGTGACGGAAACGATAATAAAATACCAATTAGATATTACCTAAAACAATTTCCAAGATTAAGGTAACGAAACTTGTTTTCGTTACAATACCCCCTTAAGCAAGCAACTGAAAGGGTGGGAAATTATTTTTTTGTCTGCTGTAGTTACTTTTTTTTTGTTAAAATAGAAATGAAAAATTTCTTAATTAATTTTCTTGTGGGTTAACTTGGGAGCTTTAACCATCGCCCTGAATGATTCATATGAGCTGTGGACAGAAAAGAGCAGCCACATGTATAAGTTTCAATTACTTTCTTAACCGAATAGATAGTCGAGATAGAAAATGTACTTTGTACTTTGAATTTCAAACTTTATCCATCGAAAATTTGATTTGCTGTAAGCAAGTCTTGCTTAATGAAAAATATTATCCTTATCAAAGCTGCATAAATGAATAAACTTTGTGTAAAAAAGACGGAAGAATTTGATAATTTTATATTTTTATTATCAACATTTTTTATTTAAATGTTTTTGTTGTGGAAGTAATTGAGCTTCATGATCAGATGGCATTTAACTACGTGATCCTTTTACATTTTCGCAACCTTGAGTAACTAAATGCTATTTGAATAAATTTGATTTTTAAATTCCTTTTTTTAGATTTATTTTATGAGGAAATAAGCTTTAAACCGAAATTTCATCGATTTTTGAGCTCGTAATGCAAAAGTTAATTCGGCGATCTTTTACATCAATGTTACCATACTTTTCGTAGTTAACTTCACATTTATCACTACTTCACCCGAATTTTAATAGTCTAATCACAAGTTAAATGATGTGTGTGTGAAAAATAATCCTTAAATTTTAGGCCTATTTTACGGGTGAAAATGCATTTTAATTATTTATTAATAAACTTAATAGCCGTTGTGTCGCATTTTCTTTTGAAATTCGCTTAATTTGATTTTAATTCCTCTCTTATTAATTATTGGTTACTTGAGCGAGATACAAATCAGACAAATTAAATTACGTAGATTTTAAATCTTTTGCCGGCCATTAATTTGTTTACAGTGGCAAAATCATTTCAGGAAAAACGAAAAATAATTGATCGCCTCTTGAATTCACTGAATTAAATTTCATAGTAGAAAGTCAAAGGAAATTTTAGTGCAGAAAATAAGAAAATTATCATTTTTTACAGTTAGAAAAGTTTCTGCTTGAGGTGAGTAAATGAGTTTTTCATGTTTTTTATCGATTATAACAAAGCATTCAATGATATCAATGAATTATTCATTATGAATCAACTCATAACCCACATTGTGTTTTCAATTTTCTTATTTAAATAATTAAGTTTCGATTCAAGACAAAAAATTGCTTAATAATATTATCACGAGGCTCTCTAAACAGAAATTTTTTGAACTATAAAATAAAATGCATTTAGTCGTTGAGCTGTAAACAATTTGGAACCGATTTTTGTCGCATAATTTACTTTTTTCACGAATTTTATCACATTCTGACACAGTGTTAGTAGTAGAGACAGGATTTTGTGCTCAAAATTTACCAAAATATGTGATGTGATATGTGCTAAAAAGTAAAAAAATGTGTTAATTATGCGCTCAATAATTTAATGCTAATCAATTTGTATATCAATCTTTCGATAGCAATGATGAGTTGAATTCAAAAATTAATCTTGTCACCATTTCACAAAAGTGTTTTTACCGACAATTTCTAAATTAAACTCTTGAAATGATGTTTCACTTTTCTTGATTCAATTTAATATTTTATTTTATTTTATTCTATTAATATTTATTTAATTTTTGCCGCAAAAACCTAAAAACTGACCTTTTGCTAACAATTCCTCACGATTTCCTGTCCATTAGGAAGCGAAACGCTTACGGTTTTTAGACGGACAAACCGGAACCCCACGGTACTAATATCAGAACGGTTATGGATCCAACTCAGTCATAAGACAGACAAAGAATGTTTAAAAATTTAATTGTAACTTGTGTTTTCAAAACTTAGTTCTTTCTCAAATTCTATCATTTTTAAATTTAATTTTCTTGTTTTTGGTACTCTATTACATTTCAACCAATTTTTGGACACTTATGGTTATAGTTTTGTGATATGGTATCGTTCTTAATGTATTTACGATTTTAAGATGGTTACGGTTCAACAGAACTGTTAAGAGGTCTGATAATTTGGTTAGAATTTCAACCTCAACTTTTGCGGTTCTGTTACGATTATATATTTTTAAGAATGTTTCGCTCCTAACTGCTCATAAAGTATACACTCGTGGCTACATTAATATGCTATCTTATCCATTGAAAATTCAAACTTAAATGGAATTGATAGCATATAAATATTGTCACGAGTATAATTTGCTATTTCTAGTGATTTAACAAGCTTCTTTCGTTACTATTTGTCATGAATCTAGGGATACAAGCTGATGCAGTCAAGTTATGTTTAGTTTTTGTATTGTGGTAAAGAAAGTTGCTGATTTTTCATTTGCGTCATTTGTGTGTATTTAAAATATTTTATGAAAATATGATTTTGAATTGACTTATGTGATTATATGCTGAGTGTGAAAAAGAGTGATTTTCACTACTTGATTATTGAAAATTTTTATTCAAGTTTGGCCTTAGAAATCATTTTAAGGATCAGTTGAGAATATGTGATCAAATAAAAATCCGCTCGCTAGTTATTGAAATTAAATTCTTTTTATTTGTCACTTAGTTTGAGCATTGAGAACTGTCAGTGATCATTTTAGGATGCAACTTGAGTTTCTAAACTTTGCAACTTGAACTTTCTTTCATCAACATCGTGAATTATGCTTCAGCAAAAATAGATTTTGTAGAACTACTTCTTTAATTTTTCCTATGATTTAATTTCTTCTTCGATAGATACAAGCATTTTTGTGGTCGCAAAAGCACAATATTTTAATTACAGTAAACCGCACAAAAATCCCCCATCCTAGCATGTAAAACATTTATATGCGCATTTGGGGTGGGGAATTTTTGTGCGGTTTACTGTAGTTAATAATTTCTATCGAATGAAATCTCAAAAATTGGCGCTTGAATAGGGACAGAACGCAGAGATTTTACAAAGCATTTGAATAATTTAAAAATAATAATGAAAAGTCGAATTTAAAAAAAAAAAAATTATTTTCAATGCAAGAAATTGAACTTTGCTGTTGTCGAAAATTAGTGCATAATACATATGGAAGATGGCGCTTTTAGCGAAATTTAAAAAAGACGAAAACCGTTTTAAAAAGAAAGGCGCGCAAAAAATGAGAAAAAAAGCGATGATTGAAAATGGAACGCGTTTCGAATCATTCAAAAGTGTTTCTTTTGTGCTTTAAACGCAGCGATGAATAAAGAAAATCGACGAACGCCATTAAAAGTGATTCAACCCGTGCTGGGGACGCAATTACCGCCGCCGATTCCCGAACCTCCGCGTGTAAGTCGCATTGAATGTTTATTACGTGTACAGCGAGCATTTGAGTGCAAATCATTTGTTTGATTCATAATTACAGGTGATCAATACGCGTCCTTTTGTTCCCGATCTCAGCCTCTCGTTGCAATCGTCGCATTCATCGAATGAGTGGCGGACGGTAAAATCGCAGCAACAGTTTGCATCGAGGGCGCGACCGCCAAACGATCACTGCACACATTTTCCTCTCAAAAATGTCGAGGAACTCGTCGAAAATGTGGCTCTCAATGCACACAAACCTTATCGAAACATTTCAACAAACCATAAATTTAAAACCATCTATCCTCCAAGTGTACACGCATTTGAAACTGCGAATGATTTTACTCCTATTATTCGGTTCGATCTTATTTTTCAATCTGTAACATTGACACATAATTTTATTTTGTTTTCATTGCAGGAACAAGGAAAATTCGATGAAAGTAAAACAATCGCATATCCGCTCGACTCCATCGAATACTGCTAAATGTGAAAGTGAGCGTAAAAATAGTGATGATGATATTCGTCGTATGCTACGAGAACAAGACGAAAAGTTAAAACGGATTTCACAACAAATTGAACGTTTGTTGAAATTGCAAGATATTGTAACGAAGAAACCAACTCGAGAAACTAGATCCGTCGAAACGATGACAAGCGTGATTATGCCTGAGGTTTCAAACACAAACGAAAAAGAAAAGAAAATACGTATGGCATCAAAACAGAGGGATTATACTCAAATGCAAATCATAAGAGAAGGACAGAGTGATGAAAGTTTAGAATCTCAAAGAGGTGAAACTTCCAACAATAGATATACCGAGTTTTACGACAAAATATTACTCAACATCAGTGATAACATCAATGAGGTTTTAAAGAATAGTGAGTCAAGCGCGTGTGAATCTGATAGTTTTGAAAGCAGATATATTCCTCCGTCAAGGAGTAGAAAGGCGAAAAAGAATGTCAATTCGTGCGAAAATCGTCAACCTTCTGAACAAACTTTAATAATAAATGCGTTGGTGTCGAAATATTTGTACGAAGAGAAAAGAGAAGCGAGAAAACCTCGTGTAAAGAGAAAGAAAAATAACATTTACACTGGAAAATACGAATATAAATCTTGCGGAGTAATCGAGCAGTCACTTGCAACTAGAAATTATTTGGAGAAGTACGGCTTGATTAATGATTTTAAAACAACACATCATTATAAAGACGATGTCAAAAAGGGAGTGATTCTTGATTTGCCGAAACTAAAAAATCAGCCAAAATTAGAGTAATGATTTGTTCATTGTAACTCATTTGTTCATTATTCATTTAAAGTATTACATTTTGTGATGAAATTCATTTGTACTTAATTTTTTATAAAAATTCGTTCATCAGATTTAATTTGCACTCATTTCATTGATGGGTAATCTCAGAATTTCTATGACCAACAATAGCAACGAATCTTTCTTTCGTTAATGTTCACGAAACATACTTTTAGAACCCACGAACACACAAATCAATGCGTTTCTGAAATTCTTAAAAGCCATCTATGTTACATTTAGCGATCAAACTCTAATTGCATTTGATTTTGTGAGTTCATTATGTTTTTAAATTCTATTTTAGAAAAAGATTTATTTATTGTAAGTGTTGGCAATCGTGAAATAATTGAAACGAATGGTAACAACGGAAATTCACAAAAAAAGTTGTACACATTATGTGAACTCACGGAAATGAAAAATGTTTTCACAAACATTCAGTACGCGAACGCTAATTTGGCTGATAAAGATTTCGATCTGTGAAGCAATAACCTAAGAATACGCAAATTCGTTGTTTCCGTTTCATAATGGAATGGAAATAAAATTTTGCTTTCTACATTCTAATTTGCAACATTAAATTTAGTTCGCTTCAAAAGTAAAGGTTGACTTGAAAAATGAGGTTTTCAATTGTGAGAAGAGGACAATATTTCCACGAACAAAAGTGAGCGAAACATGCGATAATTCTTATTGTGAAAAAGAGATTATTGAGTGCCCGATTCAAGCGAAGGTTTGGCGATTGAGAAAGCTAATTGAAAATGCTGCGTGAAGTGAAAACGGGCGAAACCGGCGCCGACGGTAAGCGGCTGTGTTCCGGTTAGTGAAAGCGTAGTAAACATTAGCGGAGCGATGAATGAATGAATGAATGCCGCACTCCGCGAAATCGATTCACGCATCGCTTTGATTGTAGTGAAAACGCGGGGAAAGCGCGAGAAAATACTCTGTTTGCGTAACGCGTAAAACCCTGAAAGTGGGTATTCGTGAACGCGAATCGAATGCATGCACGAAAACGGCAGCGAATGCAATCACTGCCATCGAAGTGATTAACCGCATACAGAGCATCGATTCTCGCTGCTTGCGGCCGCTCGCATCCCTCGGTTCGCAGTTCGCCGTAAACGGAGCAAAGGTAAGCATTGCTTCGCAAACGTTTGCAATCGTCGCTCGTTTCGCTCGTGTCGATTGTGCCGTTCGCGTTGCGTTCGCAGCGTTCGCTTTGATCGCAACGCGCGTTTTCACGTTCGACGCGTGGTTTTGCGCTGCGATTCTCAAAGTCTGATTATGCTTTGTGATTGCTGTGCGAATGGTGTCTGCAAATCGATGCATATTTTAAATATTTTTGGCTTCTATTCATTGCCCCTCCCTTTGCGCTTTTCGCCCCTTCTCACGAATTCCGGTCCCTCGCATTCTTTGCGAACGATGGCGCGCCGCACGCATTGCTGGTATGCAGCCTCTGTGTGCCTAGTTCTGGCTTCACGCCGACGACCGGTCACTAGACGTATAGACGTGTGCACTGCTATCTGCTTCTCGAATGATGCTCTCGACTGCTGCTGTCGACAGGTGCTCTGTTTGCAAACAAACATTTGCAACGCAATAGATATCTCTGTGATCGTTTATATTTTTAGTGCTCTGCTCGTTCTGCGATCTGTCAATTAACCGAAATTCATTGATTTCCGCTCGTTCAAAGTAACTCAGTGAATTGTTGTTTGCCTCCGAACGCGTATTATACCCAGAGCTCGGCGTCTGTGTACTTTAGAGCTTGTTTAGTAGATTGGTTTTTAAAATGATGACTCACAAATGATTTGTGCAATGGACCTTTTGCATCCTGATGAAAACACTGAAAAGGTTTGCGCTTCTCTTGTTTCGTTTGTTATTTGCTGAACTTTCAGAATACAAAAAGTTATTGACACATTGGGTTTTAATTAGTTTGAAATGAACAAACAATGCAGGTTGCCAATTTCTGCGAAAAATTTTCTTGCTTATTTTTTTCAAAAGTAATCGTGAACGCGAATTATTTTATTTTTTACGAAAGTAACGATTTATCGAAAAAGAATGAAGCATTTTGAATGCCGAATCAATTCACTGCTCTTTCATCGATTTCATTGCGTTAGGCAACGAAAAAAGATTCGCTCATTTTTTGCTTTCGCATTAGATTCGCTATTGAACTCAATATGCAAAAAAGTTTCGCAATCATATACTTCAAATATCTTCATTATCTTCATTAAAATGAAAGCGGAACACTCATCAATGTATTCTATCTACATTTGATTAATTAATGCGACGGATCTTAATTACTACACATAATTCCTCTCACCTACCATTTTGTCGAACTTTGATCACATTTTGTTCACCGTGAAGATCTTGATTTTATTCGTTTTCTTGCATCTGTAAATGACATTTTGTATATGCATTGTGAGTGTGTGTATGCGTTGTGAGCATCAATACTGTACTTCTCTCTATATCGGATTATAAGCATCTGAATTTCTTCTACTTTTCTGTTGTTGCTGTATACATTTATGTTCATTTGCCAATTGCTTTGTGCAATGCATGATTGATGAAAAATCTTTTTCCTTTGTTTTGGAATAACCTTTTTTCCTCTCGAATATTGCTTTTCCGGTTTATATCATTGTGCGAATGAATAATATCGCCGGCGATTTAATGGTTACAATGCACTTTATACTTGCTTATTTTTGCTGTAGGCTTTTTGACCTGAAGCTTTGCACAATTGCACAATTCGTTTTAGCCCGTATTTTTGACTCATTCACTAAAAATGTTTATTACACACAGACTTAATTTTGAACCGACATAGTAAGTGTTGCAAATAACCTGAGGCCAGAGAGAGAAAATTCTAATCGTGGTCCTGCTATATTTAAAAGAATGAATATTGAATAAACCCTCAAACATTTTGCTTAACATACAATTTTACTTTGCGGTCGGAAATTGGGCACATTTAGGAAATGGTTTCGTAAGGGGTAAAAAATGCTGTTTAAACTTAAAAAAATGACTGCATAATGAATAACGATTGAAATATGTATATTTAAACCTTGATGTAAAAAGCTAATTTCCATTTTTATTTAATAAGGTCTCGCCCAGTTTTACTCATTTTACATGTTTGTCGTTTGCTGTGTAGACATTGCTTTTTCCAACAATAATAAGCTATTGAACGACTAATTTTCCATCGTATAACGATTTTGTGCTATTGTTTGCTTACTTTTGTTTTATTTGCAAATACTTTTCGTATTGCAAAATTGCAAACATTTGTTTTCATCTATATTTGAATATCATATCATTCATAATGTATATTTCATTTGATGTAAAATGGTTTTCATTATAAAATCAGGAATTGACTTTACTGAATGCGATTGTGGAATTTCATATTTTTGCTTTAGCTAATTTAGTTTGTATTATACAGTAAAACCTCCCATAACGGACACTCTCTTGAACGGTCACCTCCACTAACGGACCCTAAAAAAATACCCTCCCAAGTTAACTCAATTAAAGATAGCTAGCTTCTCTACACCTCTTATAATGGTCAGATTTTTTGGGCTCCTTTTGTGTCCCTTGTAGAAAAGTTTTAACTGTACATATGTAGTTGCCAATTTTTTCCTTTTTTTAATTAATTTTTAAATACTATAGGACATATACATTTTTTAAATACAAATAGTGCGTAAATATTTTTAAAACGTTGAAATTTTGCCAATTCTTTGTCACTAGCTCCTATAATAAATTTTGCAATTTGCTAATGATTTTCAAATTCGTCATAAAAATTGAAATACAATTATATAAAACTTTGCTTTTATTATATTATTTTAAAATACAAATTTAACTATTAGAATCCGTCAGAAAAGTTTTCTCTTTTTAATTTGTCTCAAAGTTTTTAGTATTTTCACTTGTTAGGTTCGCAGATTACAGCCTTATTGAACAATGTTCTTCTTGAAAAAATTGACCTCATGTTCATCATAGCAAGATTTTTTGTTTAAAAAATCGATTAATAATTTAAATTGTAAAGGCAAATCGATTTTTGTGAGTCAGGTATTTATGAATACGCGTTGAAAGCCTTTTGCTTTCAAATTTGTTTTATAGAAATGTGCTACAGTCATACACCAATGATTCGCAGTTATTTTACTTCGAACTAATTTCGATTTTTTCTTTATGTTATTTCTATAAGAACTCGGTTAGTTCTAATTCGGATGATTCCAATTTTCGAATTCTAATATGACTTCGAAAGTATTGTGCAATAAATGAGCATATTTCGAAATTAATTTGTGAAATGTTTTACATTGTTTTCACTTACATGAAAATATGGTCGATATAGATATTAATTTCCTAGCTTATAAAAGTTCTTTTATTCAAAACAAGCCCGAAAAATGTCGGTTGAGACTTTTGCTCACAGCTTAAAAAATAACAATATTCTCTATTGATTTAATTATAAAGTTCATTCGCAAATGATTTGCTTGTTTCGCGTGAGTTTTTGTTCATTAATGCTTACCTCTACACTTCAAGATGTGCAAAAAATTTTGTGAAAATCTTGAGAAAATCATTCCAACACTTTCCTTGTAAGTCGCTTAATTGTTTTTCTTCTTCATCTTCTTTTTTCTCCTTTCTTTTACTAAAATTACATTTCTTTCGGTCATAAAAAAGATGTCATTTCGACCGAATTTTGGCACAAAAAATGGCCTCTTTCGGTTAAAATTCGGCGTTAATTTTTGTTATAAAAAGCTAGTTGATAGTTTTCAATTTAGTTTGACTATTTTTTCTCGGATCAGAATGCTAAATTTGTGTCAAAAGGCGATTAAAATGCAGAAAATTGACTGGTTTTATGCAAAAAGAGTCATTTTTGCTTAATAATTCTTGTTGTTTTTGTTTTATAAAAAATAAAATATTCATTTTCACATTATTTTAGTTTCATATCGCAAGTTTTGCTTACACTTATTTTAATTTTTTTAATAAGCTGCTGTTATTTTTTCATTTTATAAAATTTTCAAATGAAACGTTAAATATTAATGTAAACTTACGCTAATATTAGTCAATTAATGTTATGGAAAAATAATTTTATATAAATGATAAAAAATCTCTTTTTTGCTTACAATAATTTAATTTACATATGCTACAATGGCTATTAATGGTTTAACATTTCTACATCGATTATCTGAAAATATTTTGATTCCATAAGTTTTATCAAATCCTCACTTTTAGGCAAATTATTCTTTGCAAGTTAAACATTTTCACATGTTTGCTTTTCTGTAAATTTTATTCAATTTTCTTGAAACTAAACTTATTTTTTAAACTATTCCTTTTAGAAGGGAAATCTTTCGTACAATATTTTTAATTTTAAAATACATAGGAACTTTTTATATTTTGGAAGTTTTAATGATAAAAAATAAGAAATTTTTTTAGAATCTTAAAAGCCCCAATATTTTTGAATTACTATGATTATTATTCGAAAATAAAGTTAAAATATCTTCATTTTGATTTGATAAACATCTTCACTTTAAAAGTAAAGTCGAAAAAGGTTAAATACGTCTCTTGGGCTATAAATGAGCATAAAGAGGCTCCTTTTCGGCAGGAATAAAGAAATTTCAGTGATTTCGGCAAAAAATATTTCTCTGGCGAATGTAAATTTGTTGTCAAAAAAGTTTTAAAGCGTAGACAAGATTTTATTAAAAAAATGTCGACGATTCGACGATGCCGAAAACGCATATCAATTTTTAGAGATTTCATCATTCAAAGAAACGCCAATGAAATGCATTTTTTTAAAAATCTTTTTTCAACTTAATGCTTAACGATAAATTCTACCGTTGTATGGAGCTCAAAAATCTCAAGAGAGTAAAATTTTGAAATCTTTTCGAAATTTTAATTTTACGGAACTAGGGAATTACTTGCGAGCTCAACATTTACTCTCTATGCTTCGCTAGTTCAAATTTATGTACATGTTTTCCAGATTTTTTCAAAGAATTCTTAAAATTACTTTCTTGAAAATTAGATTTCAAGCACAGATGTATTTTTTGTTCAAAATTTTAGTTTTAGTGAGTTTTTTTATTGTTATTATTTTTAATGTGAGAATTTAATGATTCATTTAAATTTTAATATTTTCAAATTTTTGTTATTGACTGTTTTTGTCAAATCATTTTATTCTAAAAATTACAATCACAACAAGAATTTATTGCTTATTTATACCATAAAAAAATGTGTTCGCTTTAATTTGAACCACGAAGCTCTTTTAGTTATCATATCTCTTTTATTTTAAATGATTAAATATTTAGCTTTTAGTGAATTCATTTGAAATCCACAGGGGAGGCCAAAAGATCAAATTTTTAGCTTTTTTTTTCCTAACGTCGAGCTCGTGAAGTGCATAGATTTTCAAAAGAGACTATATCAAGTTCCAATGTCCATTTTACTTTCGCCCATATCTTCTTTCTTAAAAGAGATCAAAGATTACTTTTTGCAAGCAAACACTTCATAAATTAAATATCGTTCGTGGGCTGAAATACAATTCTTTGATTTTGTTTACACTGAGAATGAAGAGGTAAGGAAGTGCAACTAGAAAAAAAAGGAGAAATCAATTTTTAAGAATCGAGCTGTTCAAACAATAAAACCAACAAAAAAAATTGAGGCCAGAGGAAATAAATCACAGGATAGCGAAGAGAAAATAGTGGTGCATCGAAGAAATTGATAAAGTTGACATTTTCGACTTCTCTTTAAATCATGTTCACGAGTTCACGAAACCGAACAAAATCGCCCATATTTTTCATTCTTAATGGATGCGAACGGCCTCCAAATATGTCTCTTTAGTGACGAAAAAGCTAGTGCGATCCACAATCGAGTAAATGTTTTATTGTAATATCTCTTGCGATAGAGATAGCTGCATGATTGTGGGCATGTCGTTTCGACGCTTTTCGATTTAGATATTGTTGCTTACGTTGACATATAAGTGAATTTTCCAGTTTTCTGGTTATTATCAATAAGTTGAGAAAGTGAACTAAAAATTGGAAATATGCTGCGTAGTCGATCGTTTGTGCAATTGATCTTTCGCTCACTTTCTACCAAAGTTCAACCTTTAACCTCAACCTATGTATTCGAACGCGAAGGCAAATACGGGGCGCATAATTACCACCCAATACCCGTCGCATTATGTCGAGGAGAAGGAGTTTTCCTTTGGGACGTAGAAGGCAAGCGATATTATGACTTTCTGTCCGCATATTCGGCTGTTAATCAGGGCCATTGTCACCCGAAGATTGTTGCCGCTTTGAAACAACAAGCAGGACAGTTAACTTTAACTTCTCGGGCGTTTTATAGCTCAGCGCTAGGTGAATTCGAAGAATATATTACAGCATTGTTCGGTTACGACAAAGTATTGCCGATGAACACTGGCGTTGAAGCGGGTGAAACCGCATGCAAGCTCGCCCGCCGCTGGGCATATGACGTGAAAAAGGTGCCCAAGTATTCAGCGAAAATACTTTTCGCCGAAGGTAATTTTTGGGGCCGTACTCTGGCTGCTGTTTCATCATCAACTGATCCATCGAGTTATGAGGGTTTTGGACCATTTATGCCTGGTTTTGATGTAATTCCGTACAATGACGCTCAAGCACTAGAAGATTATCTTAAACGAGATCCGAACGTGGCTGCATTTATGGTGGAACCTATCCAAGGAGAAGCCGGTGTCGTTGTGCCTGATGCAGGATATTTGCGAAGAGTACGTGAAATTTGTAACAAGTATAAGGTACTTTGGATTGCTGACGAAGTACAGACCGGACTTGGCAGGACAGGGAAATGGCTAGCTGTTGATCACGAAAATGTAAAGCCGGATTTGGTGTGTCTTGGGAAAGCTTTATCCGGTGGTGTGTATCCGGTATCCGCTGTTCTAGCGAATGACGAAGTTATGCTGACCATAAAGCCAGGAGAGCATGGATCAACTTACGGCGGAAATCCACTGGCTTCAAAAATAGCGATTTCAGCGTTGGAAGTGATTCGCGAAGAAGGGTTAATCGAAAACTCTCGTGTGATGGGCGAACTCTTGCGCAGTGGATTAAACAGTATACGCGGCAAAGTTATTAAAGAGGTTCGCGGCAAAGGATTACTCAATGCGATTATTATCGACGCTCAGTACGACGCTTGGGATGTGTGTGTTCGATTGAAAAATAATGGGCTGTTAGCGAAACCTACTCACGGCGACAAGATTAGATTTGCACCACCGTTAGTTATAACAAAAGAACAGCTAAATGAATGTCTCGAGATCATTAAGAAAACCGTGGACGATTGCTAGTCGCTTATATTTAATTTCGTCCATAACTTTTCTCACGATTTCAAGCGTCACACAGGCTTTTCTATTTTTTCAGTTTGTAGCTTTCTTAAATAATAAATTACACTTTTACTTTAAAAAAACACAGCAACCGAAAAATTTTCATATCGATTCAAGTTTATTTTCAGCTTCTTATCTTTTTTCCAATTTGATTCGCTGTCGAAACAAATAGACGCAAAGCGAAACGAAACTGAACTTAGGGAAAAGTTTTCGCCCGACTCATTGATATTTTCGCTTTGTAATATGAATTTGTTCTAATGTTCTGAGAATTTCAAAGGCGAGCTCAAAAGTTCGCTGTCGTGAAATAAAAAGCGTAAAAATTAATGACGAATAGGAATGGCACAGTTGTAAATGATGTGATCAAATTATGATTGAATTCGGATGTTTTAAATATCGTATTTACTCGTTGTTTGTGTGAAAGTTAATTTCAAGCGAAAAGGATGTGAACATTTGATTGTAGCAAGAAATGCATGACGAAAAACGAGCGAGTGATTTGCAGAGGATGTGAGTAGTTTTACTTCACTCACAATCAGTAAATGAAAGAGTTTCGCTCGTGAACTGTGCGTGTGTATGTGTCTCTCTCTCTCTGTTTGTACGCTCACTTTTATAAATGCTAACGAGCTCTTCTTTAAAGGTGAGCGAATGATTGAATCGAAGCTCAGAGGATAGAAATGTGTAACACTCACTGCGAGTTCGATGATTTGTAGTTACGGATTGTGACGTCGAGAAAAGAAGAGAATCGCAGATTTGCAGCTTTAGAAACTGTTGACCTCTTCGTTAGGTTCACTACTTTTGGATGCGTTTTCGGTGTGCTCGCCAACCGTGTGCTTTCTACGCTATGTATGCGTATGTGTGCGCTTTGTGAGCGTCAACTAAATTAGATAAACGATTTCTTGCATTTGAAAGATTGTTGTGTTAAATGACAGCACATTCTGCTTTTGTTTTTCCTCTCTTCCCTTTCTCTCTTCTCTCTCTTTTCTACCCTCTCTCTTTTGTGTGCAAAATAATCGTGTGCTTCGTCTCTGCGATGCTTCATCCCTCTGCTTCTGAATCGTTAGAGTGCCGAGTGATTGAATGATATTTACACATCAAATATATCTAATATTTGTTTCTTCCTCAATCAAACATCCTTATTTAAAGTATGCATTCATTCGCTCGCTTATTTATTTAGTCGTTTATTTTATTAGTCAAACTAATGATTTGTTCTGATTCACTCTGTAGTGAGACGCGATGGATTATCACAATTATCAAGATTATCCAATAACGTCGACGCCGCCATCCATACCGTCAGAATCTCCTCCATCAATACGACGAGGATCTTTGATACACAATCCTCCTCCTGTGATGCCTCAGGCAGGCTACGATGAAATGGACGCTTCGTCGATGTCATTTCGTAATCCAACTCCGGGAATACAGCAATCGGGTTATGACGAATTAGATGTGACATTACAATACCCTCAGTATCAGCAACATTCTCCCTATGGATATGCCACCGGTCCTCATCATTCATCAATGCACTCACCTGGTAATGCAGTGTATAATCCGTATGAGCATCATCCTCCACAAGGATATTTGGACAGGCGACAAAGTTACGATGACCACGGAAGTTATCAAACGGGTCCTATACTGACTTCTCAGCCGCGGACAGGCTTTGAAGAAGCAGAAAACGGCTTGAGAGGTGGACCACAAGGGTTACTCGCCGAAACAAGATCAGACGTTACCGGCGAAGGTATTCGTTGGCGAGATCCCGATTTACATGAAGTGATAGAATTCTTGTCGCATCCGGACAGCCTTATAAGAGCGAATGCTGCTGCATATCTTCAGCATCTTTGTTTCATGGACGATGGCATGAAACAAAAAGCGAGAGCACTTGGAAGTATTCCGGCATTGATCAATCTTCTAAATGAAGATATTCCTGAAATACAAAGAAACGCTTGCGGAGCATTGCGAAACTTAAGTTTTGGTCGTCAAAATGATGAAAATAAAAAAGCCATAAGAAATGCTGGAGGTCTTCAAGCATTGGCCCGCTTGTTAAGAAAAACAAATGACACTGAAATCAGAGAATTAGTCACTGGAATCTTGTGGAATTTGAGTTCTTGTGAAGACTTAAAAAGACCCATTTTGGACGAAACCTTAAATCTCTTAGTAAATCACATATTAATTCCACAATCGGGTTGGGATCGTAACAATCTTGTTGGTGACTCGACGTATGGAGGTACAAACGGTTCTGGTCATGGAGAGATGTACTGGTCAACAGTGTTCAAAAACTCGACCGGCGTTTTACGCAATGTCTCTTCTGCTGGTGACTACGCCCGGAAGAAACTGCGAGAATGTGACGGATTAGTTGATACACTCTTTTTCATTGTTAGAGAAGCACTTGCGAAAAGTGACGTTGATAATAAGTCCATTGAAAACTGTGTATGTGTCCTCAGGAATCTTTCATTTCGTTGTCAAGAAGTAATTGATCCCGAGTATGATAAACATTACCCTAATCATCAGTCCGAATCTTCATTATCACCATCATCATCTCGAGCGGCAGCTATAATGGGTTCAGTAGGTTCTAAAGTAGGTGATAATTTAGGTTGTTTTGGTGGCAGCAAAAAGAAAAAAGACACTCCAACAACGCCGACTGAACAACATCAGCCACTTACCAATAATTCAACAACTCCAACCATTCCATCGAGACCTAGACTCGAGCCTATTCGTGGAATGGAGCTATTATGGCAACCTGAAGTAGTGCAACCGTATTTAGCTTTATTATCCGAATGTTCAAATCCAGAAACGTTAGAAGCAGCTGCAGGTGCAATTCAAAATCTCTCAGCTTGTTACTGGCAGCCATCAATTGACATTAGAGCAGCCGTTCGCAAAGAGAAGGGGCTCCCTGTCCTTGTCGAACTCCTAAGGATGGAAGTTGACAGAGTTGTTTGTGCTGTCGCTACAGCTTTGAGGAACTTAGCCATGGACCAGCGAAATAAAGAGTTGATAGGAAAATACGCAATGAGAGATTTAGTACCAAAATTACCGAATGGTAGTCAACAACACGATGGAGGAACTTCTGATGATACGATCGCTGCGGTGCTTGCGACACTTAATGAAGTGATCTCTAAAAACGCCGACTTCGCAAAGTCTCTCATAGAAGCGGACGGCATGCCGCGACTTTTATATATTGTTAAAAATAAATCTAAATTTTCGCCTCGAGTTTTCAAGTTCACTTCACAAGTTAGTTTTCGTCCTCGATGTTACTTATTTCAATTTCTTACTTTTCGTGTAGCTTTTATTCAATATGTGGCAACATGTAGATTTGCGTGAAGTATACCGCAAAGCGGGATACAAGGAATCTCATTTCTTGGTCCGACCAATGATTACACGTAACTCATCGGCTGGAAACATTTTGCAATCGCCGACTTCCTCTGCAAACAATACTCTTAGTCGTCCGATGAGCACACAAAGCGGAACAAAATACGAAGACCGCACGCTTCCGAGAGGCGGTGGTGGAATGATGACCATGAGTCGAGTAAGCGTCATCTGATCTCTATAAATTATCTAATAAATCAAATTCATTTCTAGCCTGAAGAACTTCCTTTAAATGATGTCGGTCATATTGTTCGTCAGTCTGATGGAGTGATATCACCTGGACATCAGCGTCACCGTCCGCCTGTCGGAGGAGTAGCCATTTATCCGCCGGGAGTTGTAAGTGTAATGAAAAATCAGCAAAAGAATTAAGCTGTCTTCGATCCATGGGATATTAACATTAGAGCTTTGACTGTACATAACTAACATTTCGCTCATTAGTAACACTGCTCATCTTTTCTTTTGCATCTGAAAATAAACTTCCCTCGCTGTCCAACTAATAGAGATTTGCTGTTGCTGCTCGCAATCAACACAATTAAATGCTTCGTTGGCCTCTTAAATAATCGGGTTGCGATCATAATTGTCAGCCTCATCTACCCAATTAACAGTTTTCAATCTTACCTGTTGTTAGACGTATATTCGAGGTCCGATCTCGGAGCCAGTCTATGCTCAAGTGAACCGAGAAAGGAAGAAAGGCTCGCAACGAGGCACCGACTCTTCTTCAACACAAGCTCTACTTGGTTCGGAGAACAATTACGCGTACGATCCAAACAATGAACCAATATATCACCCATCAATGCCTGCCGGAGATTCCTGGGTTTAACAGTCTTTTTGAACCGTTTGGTGCCAAGCAGCAAAGAAAAAAGTCTGTTAATAAACTGTGCTCAAAATTCTCCTTACTTATTGTAATAAGAGTGACTTTTCTCAATTCTATGCATTTATATTAGTTGGTATCATTCCATTAACTTTAACTACTTTTATTGCGTGTAAAATTAAGATCGTGTAATAAAAAATTGACGTCACGACAAACTTTCACATTTATGTCGTGCGCTTCATTCAAATAATCGTGCAACAATTAACTTTATTACAATGCTGTTTGTATTGCTTGAGATGCAGTTGCTTCCAAACCGAAATGTTTTTGCAACAAAAATTCGTTTTTCATTTTTTATGCACTGTAATTTAAAGCCTCGAAACGGCATTTGTGTGATCCGGAAGACAGCCGCTGAGATTAATCAAGAATATCATATCGAAAATGTCGACAAAACGTTTTCAATTTTGGTACGACACGGTGTACACACTTCTCGATAACAATGTAAACAAAACGAGAATATTGGTGTCGTGTGCATCACTAGTTTAATGGTTTGATATCAGTTTGAAAGTGTTTCACTATTTGAATAAATACACACTAGGGTGAGGTACTAAAAATCACACAGAAACAAGTTTGAACACAACTTTTGATTTTTTGCATTTTCGCGACTAAACAATATTTTATTCAAACTTTTAAAAGCTTTTATTGAAAAGCATTAAAATTTTTTCTCTATAAAGTAGAACTTTTTTTTCGTCTTTGCATTTTTTCGAAACACATACAATCGCTTACAATTGCCAACTGAAATGTGCGATTCGCAAAACGGCGAACTGAGTGATGTTTTAAAACTGTTACAAAAAGCGATTAAAACACAATACAAACGACGAAACGAAAGCAAAGATCGATGAAACCAAAAACAGCGAAAAGCAAACTTTCGAAAACGAAAGCAAAAGTCAATATTGGCGCAATGAGGCGACGCTCCCTTCGCGAGAGAAGCGAACGCTGAGTCTGTGAAGTGGTTCGCAATGCGAAACGAGACGAAAAGCGCGTTTTAAGCGACGGGCCGATGTCGACGACCACGACGACGAGTGCGATCACCGCGACCACTGCCACTGCGACCGCCACCGTTATCTCGTCTACGGGCAGCAATGCCGTGCGATCGTTGTCCGCGGGCGGAATGCGCAAAGTGAGCACGAAAAGCGTTTCTCCGAAAGAGCGAAAACGCAGCAAAAATTTGAGCGAACAGCAATCGTTGGATGCCACTGCTTTGAAACTGCGATTGAATCATTTGTTCGACCAAATCGAGAAAGAGTTCGACTCGTTAATCAATGAAAATGTCGCGCGTAAGTTTCTTTTCTTCGCCTCCCTTTATCGCTCTTTTCACATCGATTTCAACTTTGCAAAAATTTGTTTTTATTTTTTCTCATTTTACTTAGTTTTTTGTCTCTTTTAGTTGAAATTTGCTCCTCACGTTTGCGGTCTCTTTTATAGTTGATGACGTGAAATGGTTTAATTTTATTTTTCCTTTTTTTGTCACACGAAAACTCCCTTTTTTAATTTACTGCTTTTTGTTCCTCATTCATCATTTATAAAGATCAAATTGAGTTTAGCGCTCTGAAAATATTCGCAAAAAACAATTTGTGAACTTATTGTGTGCGATTTGGCCGCACTTTATTATATTTTTCTGTCTGTCTGTCTGTTCTACTTTTGACAAATTAGTACAAATATGTAATTAGAAAATGAAAAAAAAAAAATTCAACGAGAGTTTGCATGCAATCGCACGAACCCCTGAGGTTCACTTTATTCATTCATTCACAAATTAATTTTTATTTCCCCAACTCTTCATCAACAAAACATCAGCTAACCTTCGTTTTCGAAATGCGAGTTTATTATTTCATGAAAAGCTTCGCTTTCGCAATCACAACCATACAGCTATTAAGTGCAATTCACAATTTATTTTGCTATCCGTGTTTTACAAACTTTTGACCCTCGTCTTTATTGAGTATAATTAAACTTTAATTGTAATTTCATTCCTATTACATGCTGATTAGTGAAAGATCGAATCGATGCCCTTGAAGAGGTGATTCTCAACACTTCGGGAACTCCGCCTTCAGAAACTCCATCGGGAAAGGCAATTCATTCGAAGCACGCGAGCAATATAAAGCGAGACTCAATGGTTGCTGCAAGCCACTTATCACAGAAAATAAAAACGACGTACAAATTGAAAACACAGGGAAGAATTTTCAATAAAGCTCAATCGAATATGCGAGGGGTGTTGCTTGACAAGTTTGAATGGCACAAAGACGGAGTTTGGTTCGTCACCACTTGTATTAAAGGAAATAAACTCTACTTAGGCACTGCTTCCGCTGGTAATCACAACAGATATTGATATTATTTGCATAATTTTATTTTTTAGATGGAAGCGCTTGTGTTGCTGACCTAAGTGCTGCGGGTAATATAACGAACCCTCACATAACATACACAGGACATGAAGGGTGCTCAGTGAACTGTATCAGATTTCATCCGAACTACAACCTAGTACTCACCGCTTCTGGTGATAACGGTGCTCATATTTGGGGTCTTGATTTTGAAGAAAAGGTAATCCAAATTGACAGTTTCCAATAATTTTTGCATATTTCGTTTCAGAAGAATGATGAAGATGAAAAGGCTGAACAACAAAATGATGAAGCAAATATTATCAAACAACCGTTGATTATGCTTTCTGGACATAGTTCTGTTGTAATTTCTTGTGACTGGTTATCCACTGTTGATCAATGTGTAACTGCTTCATGGGATCGTACTGCTGATATTTACGATATAAATACCGGCCAGCTTATTGTACAACTTACTGGTCACGACCAAGAATTGACTGATGTCGAAGCTCATTCGTCAGCACCTTTAATTGTTACTTCGTCTCATGATACCACTTTCCGCTTATGGGACTTTCGTGATGCGATTCATTCCGTTTCTGTATTTCAGGGACATGTTGAGTGAGTCAAAACTTTTAGAAAAACACGAATAACATTTATTCATTTCAGCTGTGTCACTTCTGCTACTTTCTTGGGAACAGATAAAGTAGTTTCAGGTTCGGATGACAGAACAGTGAAAGTTTGGGACCTAAAGAATATGAGATCACCTTTAACAAGCATATATGTTGAAGCGCCAATAAACAAATTGGGTGTCTCGCAGCACAATAATCTGATAGCGATTCCGTTAGAAAATCGAAATGTTCGTTTATACGATAGTAATGGAAACCGAATTTGTCGTTTGCCGCGCAATCATCATGAACGAATGGTCACTTGTGTCGCCTTCGCTCCTCAACCATCAGGATCGATGCAAGCTTGTTCACCTTCTGTACCTTACAGTGGGATACAATTATTCACCTGTGGTTTCGATCGCAAAGTGTGCTTCTGGTCCATAACTGCTAGTGACCATAAATCTTGAAAATAAAAGAATGCACACTGCTTTTGTGCGCGCTCTTTGTTGCGTACTTCGTGTTTACACAAAATGTATATTGCCCTATCGGAGGACGAAGAATCTTGTCTATAATTATGTGTAAATGTAGTAAAAATAAAAATTTAACCCTATATCAACAAAATAAATAGAAAAAGATCGCTGAGACTTGAATTTTTTATGCATTGCAAACCAAGAATATGAAAAACCAATCGAAATATATTTTCTTTTGGAAACTCAAGTCATTGTTTTTAAAATCTCTTAAACGACCAAGAATTGCCTGGAAAACTTCATTCTTTAGAAAACAATTCCGTTTTTACTTTCTTGTCAATTTGAAGGCGCAGTAGTTTAAATAATGTCGTTGACAAAAATATGTGCACAAATAACTTTACGGGACAGGTGTTGCCACGTTTTGCGTTGCGATTGAGCAGCAATAGGAATGCAGATATTCACTTGCGGATACAGTAAAAGACAAAAAAGTGCCATCTACTCACCTTAGCTTCGCTCTCGTTGCATTGTGTGTGTCGAGGCGCGTGTGCAATGCTTTTATCATGCGTCCCGTAAAAATCTAGAATTGCTTTAAATGCTGATAACTCCCTAGAAATTGCTCAAATTTTCAAATTTTTTAATTTGATTAAAAATGCATTCTCTGCTAAGTATACATTTAAAAACTCAACAGATGAAGTATGTTTTTTAGCTAGTTTTTAAAATCTAATAATAATTATTAAGAATTTGTTTGGCGGGTGTTTTTAAAATTAGGCCTCGATTTTTTAATTAAGCTATGAAGAATTTTTGTTTAAGATTTT